>JANHFM010003450.1:25333-37697 GCA_032468115.1 Grayia smithii | reverse complement strand
CTGGCTGGGGAATTCTAGGAGTTGAAGTCCACCCATCTTAAAGTCACCAAGGTTGAGAAACACTGTCTTAAAGCTTTTACTTTGAAAAGTGTTCTAATCATTAGTCATCTAATCTATTTTGAAATAGTTTATCTGAAGAAAATTGCTTTAGGGAGAATACAAACAGTTTCTTAAGTACAATTTTTAAATTTCTCAAAAGCCTTGGATGTCCCAAACATATTTTACTAGCAATGTGATTTTTATTGTAATGTTTCTATTACAGGGATGCTCTAAACTTTAGATTTTAAAGACGTCCCTTTATCACTCCCCAAATCCTTTTATTTATGTTAAACACAAATGCGTAGAGAGATAACTGATAATTGTCTGGAGAGATCATTATCTTGTTGTCTTAAACCCTATCAAATACCAGAGGCCATTGTTAGTAGCATTATTACACTTACACTTGAAGCCAAAAACATATATTGACAGAAATGTTGTTTTGTTAGGGTACCTTAAGATATTATATTCAATAGAATGAAAAAGTGGGGTTTTTTGCTTTTATGAGATACTGTAGGTTAAACTTTCTGCCTAAAGACAGAAATAACACCTACCTCATAAGAAAGGGGTTAAAATGGTTTAGTTAGGTACATTATATAGATATTCCTTTCAGTAAAGGGCTCAAGCTGTATTTGGTTAATAATATGTATTCTAGCTTTTTCTATTGAGCAAAATGCTTTTCACTGATTGAAATGAGATTGCTTGGTTTTATTAAAAAAAAGTACATTCTATAATAGATATCAAGTTTTTATCCATGGTTTATTTTTTAATAGAGCAGCCACATATTTTCTTGGGCAATGTGGGGGAGGACAGATTGCCACTAAGAGGCAGTATTGAGCAAAAGATATAGACCAAGCTAAATTATTCCAAGCAGTATCAAGTCTATTAATAAAAATAATAGGTGGAGATAATTTGACATAATTCTCCAATTTTAACATGAAAACTGTTCTAAGATAGCTTTACAGCATATTGCATAGCTTTCAAAGACTAGGTACAATGCCAAAAATAATTTGTTCTGCATGTTTAAAATCAAAGTATATTAAGTTTAATTTAATGAACAGCAGTGATTATAAAATTAAACAAGGACAAATACTTTTAATTAATGCTTATTCATGTATCATACACTTAGAATGTAGAAAAAAGTAGAAAAAAGTTATGAAACTTGTTAGTTTGTCAAAATTGACTTATGTTGGGAATGGCTTTGCCTTAGCTATTCTTTGTACTTTTTTTTCTTTTGCAATTAAAAAATATTTTTAAAACTAGTGGATGTTATTTGTACTCCATTTCATAATTGGAATTATGGAGACGGAGAAATGCCATTAAAGAAATTTCAGAGTTCAGCCTCTGTTCTAAAGCAGCCAAATGCTGCTCACCCATCAGGCCTTGCTGCCAGCTGACTGAATGCAGTAATGGGAGTGGGAGTAACTTCCTTTCAGCTTCCCCATCGATTTTGCTTGTGGAACGCTGGCAAGAAGTGTCAGAAATAACTCTTCAGATGATCTGTGGAACTGCCTGCCACTTTGCTGGGGGAGGGGGGAAGAGGAAACAATGGAATGACCAATGGGCGAGCAAAAAAGCAGTGGGTGTGGGAGTAGCTTCCTACTGGCTTTCCCATTGCTGCTGCTTGTGGAAAGCTGGCAGGGAGCATCAGAAATCACTCTTCCTCCTCCTTGGCTGATCTGTAGACTTTGCCAGCCACTTTGCTGAGGGGAACAAAGAGAGCCGCAGACTGCAAGGGAAATTGCATCTATACTCCCCATCCCAGTGTGTCCCAAAAGCTTTCTCCCTCCATGGAGAAAGAGGGTTCACCCATCAACCACCAATACTCCCCAGATAGCCTTACCTTGCCAGCAGACATCCAAGTCACTCCCCTGTCCTTCCCTCACCACACATCGCTATCAAGATATTTTAGATTTTAATCTCAATTTCGAAGTACACAATTGCCACTTACCTGTTGGGCCACCAGCCAAATGGCTGTAGCAGTGGGAGCAACATTCTGCCAGATTTTCCATTGGCTTTTCATTTGGGAAGCTGGTAGGCAGTGTTGGGAATCACTCCTTGTGCCCATCAGCTGACCTGCAGAAGTGCCTGCCATTTTGCTGGGCAGGCAGGGGGAACAAAGGTAACTGTGGACTGCTGGACAAATTTCTGCTTAATAGAGTCAGTAGCCCAGTGAAGCAACCACAACTTTCCCAAATTTGTTTTGTTTTCCCTCACTTTGTCTTTCATTACCGATAATTCATTGACCTTGAAATACGTAATAAAAGGCTTGAATCTACTTTTTGAATTAGCCACTTTTCAGATGACTTTAAAATACTTCCCATTAGGCTACATTATTGAGAAAAGTCAGCGAAGATGCCATTGTTCTTAAAAATTACTGACAGATTTTCTCTGAAATAATGTATGGTGCTAGAATACCAAAAAGCAGCATAGAAAGTGTAGTATGAGGCTATATGGACTATTTTGTTAAGTGCCATCAGGCTAAAAACATATAACATGGCTAAATCAACCATATACAAGTTCATCATGAAAACACAGCCATAGCACTACTCTGTAATTGAATCCAACTTGGACTATTGCCTGAAATTAATGCATTTAAAATTTCATTAATAAACCAATGGTGAAACTTGATTCATACAATGCATTAAATCATAATTCAATTTGATTCTGGCTTTATCCTTGATCTATCATATAAATTACAACTGACATTTATGCCATAAATGATATTTCACAAATCCCAATAACTGGGTTTATAATCCTTAGCTATGTTAAGCCCAAAGCAAACCAATTACATTATGGGATAAAGTACAGTGTGAAGTCAAACAATTTCTTGGTTTAAAGTATAGATATCAATACTGACAAAAGGCAGGTGCATTTCTAATTTCCATCAAATTCAAGAGAAGCAATACTTTCCCTAAACTGTATGAGATGCTGGATAAGATTAATAATAATTAAAATAAAGATAAATCAAACATTATATAAATGAATATGATGAGCAATTTAGGAAATGCAATTCACACTATTCTCTAAGGAGCAATATCTGGAGTATGCAAAAGCTCCTGATTCTTAACTGAGAAGCAACAGTGACCAGATTCTTTTTAAATAGTAAACAAAATGGACTGATCTTCCTGATTATAGCAATATTCTTTATAGGGAAAGGTTCTTTAAAAATTTAAAAGTCCTGTGGTCTCCTATTGTGCCATTTCTTGTTCACTTGATAATTTTTGATTTTAAGAAAATATTTTGGTTAAAGCATTAAGCACATACGTTGTAGCAATGCGAGCAATAAGTGAGAAAGGTCAGAATCTTCCATGAACTACTTATTTCACTCTCTCAGCCTTAAAATGACGCCCCATCCCACGCTGCAAAATATAAGTAATACTGATTTTATAGGATTGTTGTAAGGACTACAACTAGGTCATGTATATGAAGTTCTTTGGATATTTGAAAAAAACAATACACACATTTTAAAAACCTGGATGAGCTTGGAGTATATTTTAAAATATATTTAAAATATTCTCACCTCACTTTCAAATTTTTTCAAGAAAAAAAATTAAATCACCGTAGCTGTATGGCGTCTCTGCTTTACATGCTTTTTTAAAAAATCAGATTAATCTTCAGACACTTTTACATAGTTTGTGTTACATCACAATTATTTCCAGATTTGTCTCTTCATACTACCAACAGCATTGAGAAGATAAAACTATTTTCAGTTTAGCTTAGAGGATCCAAACTGGAGAGGTGTAGATGGGCAATAGCAATTTTTTTCAATTCTCTGTGTATGGATTGAGAAAGGATGATAATGGATATGTGTTGCTTCAGAATCAGTTTTCTCCTAGCCAAACCAAACTTCTCAATATTCCATCTATTCTCTCTCGATATACTCGTATATATCCTGTCAGGGTTCCGACCAATCCCCTATTAAAATATCCATCCTACAGTTCCTGAAAGATAAAATGTACATCTAATAAATGACCAAATATACATTTGGAATTTGCAGGATTCAAGATTCCCCAGTTAACTAATTGGCACAAGGTAAGATTGATCCGAAGTCATCCATTCTCTTGAGAACTTTCTTTGGTTGTTTCTCTAATTTCCTATTTCTAGGGAATACTGTCTCTGTGCAAGTACTATTACAGTGTTTTTATGAAACTTGCAGCCTCTTTTAAGTCAAAGCTGATTCAAAATGGGAACCATCACCATTGTATAGGTTGCTTAGCAGCTTTTTTTGTATATTCTTCTATTAAAGGTTCCTTTAAGAAGCCATGTTTTGAACATCCCTTTATTTTTATTTCCTCCATCACTGATTATTTTGTTTTTATTTACGGTACTTAAGTTAAAAAGGAATCCTTTCATCTTCTTTCTTGCTAACTTTTTATTCTATCTCTTGTGATCCAAATCTGGCAAATTCAGAAATGAGAACCACTTGTTACACTTAGTGTAACAGAATCCTGAAAGCCTAGCAAATTCTCTCAAAAACTTATGCTTAATGTGATTAAAGCAGAGTTACTTGAGTCTTTTTCCCCCCTATGATCTCTCTTCTGTAACGGCTATTTCTTCCCTGAATTGTCTGTCTCCTCTGTGTTCCCAAGATCTTTTAAAAATTCCACTTCATTTATTTTATTTTATTTTGTTTTGAGCTTCAGATCCCATTTCTGTAATTTTGATAGTTAGACAAATGAAACTATAGGAAACCTCCAAAAATAATTATGAACATGAGGAAAAGAAATAGTATACATTAATATAAGATAGGTATTTCTGTGTGGATTTAGCACATGTAAAAAGAATATTGGGAATAATAAACTGAATAATAAAATGAACTCGAGTTGGCAGTGTGGTAACATTGCTAAAAATGAAAATGTATTGATATAATAGTCTGTAGCAGTAAAAATATTATTTCCAAATAGAATATATTTAGTATTGGTTAAACGCTATTTCAAATATTAAGTTCAATTCAACCCATTAAGCATATTTTAAGAAAGGTTCAGATAGTCTTCAACTTATGACCAAATGTGTTTTGCTAAGCAAGGTAATTGTTGAGTCCCCTCCCCCACTTTATGACTTTTTGCCAGAGTTAAATGAATCATGTTATTAAGCGAATCAGACTTCCATCATCGACTTTGCTTGTTGGAAGTCGGCTGGGATGGTTACAAATGGTGATCATGTGACCCAGGAACAGTGCAATTGTCGTAAATACATGCCAATTGCCATGTACCTGAATTTTGATCATGTGACCATGGGGATGATGTAATGGTCATAAGTGTGAAAACTGGTCATAAGTTCTTTTTCAGTGCCGTTGTAACTTCAATCACTAAACAATGGTTCTAAGTCATGGACTACCTGTATGGGTAACAAGCATGTTCAGTCTACTAGAAATTAAGTCTAACAAGGAGTGTCTGAAGAAACTTAGTCCACAGAAAATATGAGTAGGTTGAGACATAATAGCAGTTTTCAAGTACCTGAACGTATCATACAGAAAAAGGTTGAGAACTGGAAGTCTGATTTCAAATGTTAGTTCTTCCTAACAGTAATATCAGTTTGACAATGAACCACTTACCAAAGGCTGCGATTAACTCCCATTCACAGGATGTTTTGAACACAGGCTGGATAGCCACATAGTACAGAACTTGGTTCTGGATTTCAATACAGTACTTGGAAGGAAGTCAACTGTTAATAGACTAAATTGTTGCTTCCAACTCTATGATTTTATGATTTTCCCATCTTACTTTAGACAAGAGTTCTTGGGATTTTCTCATTAAAATTAGAATTTATGTCCAAGATACAAGATCAGATTTAGTTTGATGTATTAATCTCAAGAAGTATATATGGTGGTTAACAGAAATAGCTGTAAAATTAATAAGAAATAAAATTTGCAAACTTCCCATCCTTTTGTGTGAGTTTAACCAATGCAATAATTAAAGCAGCTAGAAAAAGATGCACTTACTCTCCTTTTGAAAAACTGTAAAGTTATAAGGTATGTATCTCTCTTGTATTTTTCCCTAAAGATCTATATCAGCTGTTTTAATAACTGTTGTACCAGAATCACATACTTTGCAATTTTTGTGTTGTGAATACTACAGTTTGATATTTAATATGTATATGAAATAATTTTAAAAGGTTATAAAATAGAATTATGCTGAGTCATTACAAAACATGATTGCACAATAAGAGCATTCAAAATGTACAACTGATTACAGTCTTTAACGAGCCAAACATATTGGAAGTATGATCTTCCCTGCAGTTGAGTTTAAATAGGTACCATCTGGGTAAAATTTATACACCATTCAGCATTACAGCATTCATTATAAGAAAAGACAATCACATTTGTATTTAATTCACCATCTACAATTTTCCTTAGAAATGATAGTCCTACAGCAACCTTTATGAAAACCACTGACTTCAGCCACATCATTGAAGAGATACTGAAGTTGCATTTTGAAAGAAATACATCAGAACCTAAACCATGAGTTTTTAGAAAGCAACTCCAACTACATACCCATTCTTCACAACATTTAAACAGTAAGAACTGTTAATACTAGAAGAACATCATCCCAAGAAGCAAAGGCAGAGATCACTGCATGCTACTAAGTTTCAAAAAAATTCTAGAAACTTTGCAAGTGAAGGAGATTAGACCCTGCAACTGAAACATTCACCCATTGGAACTACAAATCTAACTTTTCAAAATTACATAGGTTTGCTTCCATTTTTGAAAAATGAAACAATGCTTACAAAGCAAGATTCCAGAGAAAAAAGTCGTGTCCCTCCCTTACTGTAATTTGTTCAATTTCCTATGAAACTCTACTTATGAATTTTATAAATATGTACCAATATCTGGATCCAGAATTTGTGGAATCATTATTTTCAATTATTTTTAGACATGTAACAACCAACTAGAACTTAAATGTACAAGTTATTTTTCCTCATTTATTTTTCAGTTTTAGTGCGATTTTTTTATTGTTCTGTGAATGCTTAAAACAGTGACTGTGTGACAAACGTTTGGGCAACACTTTACACGTTTTTCTACTAAAAACTTTGTTCTGAAAGAAAATTGTGTATGAAGTAGTCATAGCAAGAGCTACATTTAGCAAAGGTTGCAAGTTCCCTTGTTTTTTAATAAAGTATAAAATATATTTTCATTCAATCAGACTAAGAGGCAACAACAATGAAGGAAAAGATCATTAGAGAATGCAAAAAGCATTGATGCAAATTCCTTCTCTAAAATATGTTTTACAGTAATCAAAAGAACAAAGAAAAGTTTTTAGAATATAGGGATTTCAGACTATTACTTTTGAAAACCTTTTGTGGCTAGTATGGTAGCTTGTATAATTATTTCATTAAATTGAGCACAGACATCTTTAAAAAAGTATTCTGAGCACTAAATGTTTTATGTTCTTTTACAAAATTCAGTTTTAGAACTGACATTTACTACCTCAGCTTCCATGGCAGTGAAGAAAATTTGTTTCATTAAAACAAACTTAAATTAACCATTAAAGATGCAGAATAACAAATAAACAATTCCAAGGAATATTTAAATAACCAGTTAACAGAATGCTATTTAGTACGTCCGAAAAATACCTAAATCATTCTGTACAGAGAAAAGGCGTATTTATAACACATAGAACTTCATAACTGAACCATCAGAAATGTTTAGAAAGAAATAAAAAGTTTAATGGCTACTTCCATTAGCTTTCCATAGCACCATATATGTGAGGATAGTTTTCCAGACTTCTGATTTGATTAGCCTTCTTAAGGTACTGAAAGAAAAAGTTTTGCTTTAGAAAGTTAAGACTCAAACATGGAAAATAAATCATGGTATATCCTATTTGGTCCACATAAAAATCATATTCATATTCAACTAATATTAACATATTAAATTACAAATTAAATGTAAAATTCAAGAGGTTAGCTGCAAAAAAAGACAGGAATACTAAAGAGCATTTTCCACCATTTACTCTCATTATCAAAAATATTTTTCAACTCTTCTTGCAAAACAGAAACAAAAAAAACATACTGAACACTTACATCACATTCTTCTTCCTATGGCTTTAACCCTCCCCCCACACCCTGTCCCACCCACAGAAAAGACAGGGGAAAAACAAATCTGAAAGTCAACAAAATAATTATTTGCTCACATTGACATAAAATGACACCTGGTACACTACAGAAGAAAAAAGAGACATCACCCAACCAGTATCCAAAACTTTTGTCTTATTTTTAGACCTAGTAACCATCATTTTACATGCTTTGTGCCAAATCCAACATATCTAATGTTACAGTTCATTAGCAATGTTAACCAGTTAACAATTAGATGGCAAACATAAAGGTGTTTAAGAATCTAGGGTATAATGTCTTTTTACAACAGCTGCTGAAATATTGCTGTAAATCAACACAGTCCGTTATAAAGCAAGATAACAAAAAGGGCAAAATCCAGTGTTGCAAAAGAAACTTTTGACTTGTGCAGTAGGACATTTCCTGTCCGACAGTCTTCCCCTCCTTCCTAAGAGTTGTAAGGAAGAGGTTTAATTGGATACAACCCAATATTTTCTATTCTAGTCAGCCCATACTTTATGCAAAATAAAAAATTAAGTATTAGACACCAATCCTGGTACAAGTAAAATTGATATGAATTAACATACTTTCAACATGGGTTGACTTTTCCAATGATGTAACTTAGAATTAATTTCAAAATCCCGCATAATCAGCAGGGTTTCTATCAGCTCTTTAAGGTTATCAACTAAGAAAACCTCCATTCTTGACATATTCTACTCTTGCATGGTAGGATTTAATCCAGGGGTGTGCCACATTTCACTTTGTGTATCCTGGTTCCAACTAGGCAAAAACAAAACTGCAAATATAATTGGGGAAAACCAAGGGCTTAATCTTGGAAGAGACATGTTAATTTCAAGTGAAAACTATGTTTTGATAATGTTATATGCCTTAAACTGCAAGAATGTGCTGATAGTTGTCAGATTTTAAAATATAATGATGTCTCAATAACTTTGGCATAAGACTTAAACCATTTTTATTTTTAGCCAACTAGCATAAAAGTTAAAAAAATACAGCATTTATTTCATAATGAACTCAGCAAAAATATCCTGATGATAAATGTTAAATTTATGACATAGCATGACACAGATTAATGACATCAATCTGTAAAAAAAAGTGTGAAATTAAAAAACAGGAATGCCAACTTTTTCTTTTCTAAAAGATGATCAAAGCTTTTGAACGTCTTGAGTGATATCAACTGAAGCTAAAGTCCAATATGATCATTTCTTGGTTTCAGGTCAGCATACAGTAGTTGGACAATTATAGTAATATCTTTTATTTCTGAACAAAGTTTTGGTGCTGAATTATTAACTTCCCTATCCACAAATAATGTGGTATTACAAGATTGGCTGTTGAAGTTTTTATTAGTTTAGCATGTCATTTTTCTTGCAATGATGATACTGAACATGGATACATCATAAATTAGCACAACTGTGATGGACTGACTAGAAATAATTTCAGTATATTAAATCAATTTCTGATTAAGCACAAAGCATGAATTGGTACAACAAGGTCAGTATATGCCAAAAAAGTAGTTCTGTATTAAAAAATCATTTACATTAGCATTTGATCTCAAACTATGAGATGTTGTAAGATCTAAAGACAGTTTTGGGATAATTCCGCAATTACCAGCAAACTATTTCCCTGACACTAACACACAACATAGCAATGAAAACACTTGATACAAGTGATCTATATGCAGGAGCTCCGGCAAGTTAAAGAGAACCATAGCTGCCTTCAAATTGTAGCAGTCCCCTTACCAAAGGAGGGGAGAAAGAAAGAAAGACTCAGCAGTCATATCTCATGTCCATAGCTTCATCCAAGTTCTTATCATCGTTTGTACTGGCAGCTAAAAATGTCGTTACTGGTGACCCTGTCATATTAATTACACTCGTACTTGTGCTGGCATTGCGCACAGCAATGCTGGTCACATTAATGCCCAAAGTAAGCCTAGTCTGCTCCAAGGCCTTTTCTGGCACTGCAAATGCCTCCAATTTCTTTTCCCCATTAGCCATATATGAATTTTGGCAGCCACGGCATATGCAGTCTAAACAGGCTTTGCGATTCGAGTAGCAAGGGCAGCGCTGGCCACGACATGTAAGAACACTTGGATTTTGTGTAGCTCGGCCACATTTGCACCCCTTTTTCTCTTGTGCCTTTTTGTACACAGTTTTTGTTGGACTTCCTGGCACAACATGACTGCTAGGATTTTTTTCTTTTGACTTTTTTAGCATTCCTGATTTAGATTTTGGATGAGATTTCTTGGTGGCATGGTCTATATTTTTTTTCATGCTTTTATTTGATAATAGTACAGTTTTACCTATTTTAGGAGCAGTACCTCCGTTAGGTACAGTTGCTATTGACTGCAAAGACATCTTTGATTCTTGTTTCATCATTACTGGAGCTGAAGCTCCCAATGTTGGGCCACAAAGAATGCTAGAAATTGGAATATGCTGAAGCTTTTCACTGTCACTTTCTGATCGTGATCGCTTTCTGTTTAATTTTGCTACCTTAGGTGTTGCAGCTGTACATGAAATACCATGAGGTGAAGCATCCACTGATATATACACATTGTGGCTAGTTGGTGGGGGAGAAAGCTGCAAAAATGGACCATTTGTTAAATTGGTTTCCAAGCTGTGCTGTAGATTAGGGCTACATACTCCTGCATTAGAGTCCAAACTCCGTAGCACTTCCTCAACACTGAGTAAAAGAGGGTCACCAGGTTTGATGTCTTCACTGAAACTATGAATATCAATGCCGGTTGCACACAAGTCACCAGGGGAAACTATGTCACACATAGGCTGAAGACTGCTAGAAATATCTTCAGTTTTTATGTATTGTCCAGGATTACATACATTGACTGTATTTGCATGTTCAGGAGAAGGGATATTTACTCCAAGTTTATCTACTGAGAGCCCATTACAACTGGGCAGACCATTAACAGTGGAGCCTTTTACATCACAATCATAGGTGCTTTCAGGTATAGAACAACTTGTTGGAGGCTCATTAGCATACTCTGAAGTTGAAGGTGAAGGGGAATGGATCAAACACAATGCCAAGGATTCATCAGATGCTTTTTCTGTGTCAACAGTGAGTGGGGTGCCATCTTTAAGCAAAGTCAAAAGATCTGGGGAACTGTCCACAGCTTGCTTAATATCTCGTCCTAATGGCGTCTGTGTTATATACTCACATAGTTTTTTGTAACAGTTCACCAGAATGCTTAACTGTTTATTTTCTTCAAACTGCTCATAGTCTTTGCACCAACTACATGATGGTTTCATCATCATCTTCTTGCCTTTACAGGTTTTGCAGACATAATGTTGACATGTAGAGTTGGTGGGTGCAATTGGATCTTGCAGCAGATTTCCTAAGAGGGAAAAAAAGAGGAGATTATAAAAACTCAAAAGTATTTTAAAATTTGTTTTTCAACAACTTAAAAGTTTGTGTAATGCCACTGCTGTATGTTTTAGCTCATCAGGCTAATAGCAACAATTGTCGTATCATCAACCTATGACAGCATAGACTTTCAACTTCACTATCAGTGCTTAAGTATTTCTAATAGTAGAGCAAGATACAAAAATTTCTACATTTCCATAATGGCATTTGACAGTTGTTCTGGACTGAATGATACAAGGCTCTCCAATATGGTTCTCTGGTTAATTATGTGATATAAACCTTCGTTTCAACTTTTAAAAAATGATTAAAATCTTATATTAAGTTTAATAAATAAATGCTAAATAGGCATGTGATACACTTCAGTTTTTTAGTGAAGTATGAATTTTAAAGACATTTATAATATTCCTATTTATAAGAAATTGGGAAGAATACACAAATTGAATCAAAGCAGAAGCAAAACATTTGCCAATCAAGATTAACCACCAAGAGAGAAAAAGTATGTATTTGATACTATAACATTTTTTAAAAACGGCCAAATTGTATATGTGTGTGGAAGAGTGGCTATGCATGCACACACATATTTAAAATATTAATATTCCTATGGAGCTTTCCAATACTTCAAATATAAAGTATAAGGTCGGTACTCTTCCCCCTGCTCTTTAACATCTATATGAAGCCACTGGATGAGATCATTCGTGGTTTTGGGGTGAGGTATCATCAGTACGCTGATGATACTCAACTTTACATCTCCACCCTGGATCACCCCAGGGATGCCCTTTCTGTGATGTCCCGATGCCTGGAGGTGGTATGGGTCTGGATGAGTAGAAACAGGCTTAAACTCAATCCCTCCAAGACTGAGTGGCTGTGGTTGCCGGCGTCTCAAGGT
>JANHFM010003450.1:10835-25233 GCA_032468115.1 Grayia smithii | reverse complement strand
AAATAAATAAATAAATAAATAAATAAATAAATAAATAAATAAATAAATAAATAAATAAATAAATAAATAAAGGAAGGCTTAGTGCAATATATGTACTGAATGATAATAAAGAAACATAAATGAGTAGCTAAAAAGATACCAGATTCAGCAATTTATGAATTTTAAAAAAAGTGGGGGGGGGGGGAGACATTTAAAAAGAAGGAGAAATAGTGAACCTAATCTTGTGATCTTCCATTTCAGGTGCTATCGTGTTTCCAACATAACAATTCCTGGACATTGTTGGTATCTCTGAATTTGACACACCTATTCCCTTAATATCACGACAAGCAATAAACTGGCCATAAAAACAAAAATATCATGAATATGCATCTAAAGATACCACGTGAATGGTTAAGAACTGCAAAAAGCATCGTCATCTGCTGTTGTTGATAAACAAGACAAGTTGAATGTTTCCTGTTCTCCCTTTAGTAACTCCTAAGGTTGCCCAGAGCAGAATCTGGCTGTGGCAAGTCTCCAGAACTCTGTCTCTTCAATGTAGTTGTTGCCAGGATTTTTGCAGATATGGTAGTTCTAGGCATTTGCAAATGCCCTAGACTTACCAGAGATAAAAATGTAAGGTAAATCAGTTCAGTCTTGAGAATGCAACAAGAATTTAAGAATGCTCTTTTAGTATCATTATTCTGGATCTGGATCAGCTTTCCTAAGGTAAGGTACTTTTCCAATTCTATGAGTCAATGAATTTGAGGGAACTGTCCTTACTACCCAATCAGAGAGAGAACTGCTACTTACCTGATGCACACAGACGTTGCATTTGTCACAGAAAACCATCTCATTGCCATCTTCTCCTTCTGGTGAACGGCACACATCACATACCACATCCTCATCGTACTCTATCCCAAGGCCTTCTTCCGTCTCAATGGCAATGTTCATATTCTCATAGCACACAGTCTCCAGTTCCTCAAGCACTCTTTCCAAGGTGAATTCATCAATTTCTGGCTTTTCTTAAAGAGAAAAGGCAGTGACACTTTATTTACTTTCTATGAAGTCTCAAACTCTGTTGTGATAGTTATTTGTTGACCAATAGGAGTCAAGGAGTCAATTAGTGCCGGTTCGAATCTCACCAGGCTCAAGGTTGACTCAGCCTTCCATCTTTTCGAGGTAGGTAAACTGAGGACCCAGATTGTTGGGGGCAATAAGCTGACTTTGTAAAATGCCGCGGGGTGGGGGGGAAGCCCTAATAAGCAGGCATATACAAGGAATGAAGGTATTGCTAAGCTAATTGATTTGTGCTTAATAAATTGTAAGCCACCCTGAGTCTCTGGAGAAGGGCGGAATATAAGTTGAATTAAAAAAAAAATTGTCCAGGTTTGCAGAATACATTGATCCACAAACCAACCTCAAAAACAATTATGTGTACTAAAAAAAAAGAAAAGCAAATGAAAATAGTAAACCTCAGCTTAATGAACATTCAGGGAGATGGATGTAAGTAAATATTAATTCAGTCCAAATGTAAGAATTTGGATCAATTATACAAATAATAAAACTAATGCAAATGGCTGACAGTTTATACAAACTGTCTGGATTATTTCATATACAACAATGTTTTTGACGTAATGCCCAAATAGAAATTTTATCCAGTATATGAGAAATCTGCTTCCTACAGATCTGTTAAAATTGGTTTATTTCATTTATAACTAGTTTTAAAGGGAATGTTATGTTATTCTATTACAAGAGAGGCTGGGAAAATCAGGACTAAGCAAAATTAAGGATCTCTACGAGAGATGCCAAGCAGCTATGAGGTACTTCTATAGTAATAAATACCTGGCTGTGACACTCAGATGCAAGCTTAAAACAAAACAAAACACCAAAATAAAAGTTAAATTGTCCCTTTCAACGTAAATAATTATTTTAAAAACAGGAATTTAAAAAAGGTGATACAAATGGAAAATCCAATATATAAAAAAGCAATGCAAAACTTACATTATTTATGCATCCATTCATTCAGTTTATATAGCTGACCATCTCAATGACTCATACACTTAAAACAGATATAGTTAGAAATAAACAACCCAGATAAAAACCACTAAAAACTAATTAAAACTTAATTTGTAATAGAGTACAGTCCATACAATGATTGACAATACAACCAGCAAACAGACTCCATTCCATCACCACTTGATCTTCAGTCAGTATGACGAAGTATGTTTTGAGAGCCTTCTGAAAGGCCAGCAGGCTCAGGGACACTATAGGTAGTCCTCGACTTATAACAATTGAGCCCAAAATTTATTTTGCTAAGCAAGAAGTAAGTTTTGTCCTATTTTACAACTCACAGTTGTTAAGTGAATCACTGCCATTAAGTTAGTAACACACAGTTGTTAAGTGAACCTGCCTTCCCCATTAACTTTGATTGTCAGAAGGTCGCAAAATGTGATCACATGATCCTGGAACACTGCAACCATCATAAATATGAGTCAGTTGCCAAGCATCTGAATCTTGATTATGTGATCATGGGAATGTTGCAATGGTTGCAAGTGTGAAAAACAGTTATAACTTCTTAAAAATGCCATTGTAATATTGAAGGATCATTAAATTAAAGGTTATAAATTGAGGACTACCTGTATAATCTATGAGGGAGGGGGAATGATGTTTCAAGCCATAGGTGCTGCAGTAGTAAAGGCTCTTCTTCCAGCCCTGATGGGATAAGTAGATGTAAGAGGGGAGAAGTGGTATCTCAAATAATCTGTCCTCTTATAGCGTAGAGCTTCAGAAGTCACTACCAGCACTTTGAATTCAACCTGAAAGCAAGCTATTTTGTATTTTACTTCAATAATTAATTCAAGTATTGCTAATTTTAAAATGCAATAGCCATGACACAAAATGACACATTAACATTAATTGAATGTTACAATTTTTCACTGTTCAGTAGAATTTAATGTTTACATTCTGCAAGTTGATTCACGTGACTACAATCTTTATAATAACAGTCTCAATACTCTAAAATGGTTGTGTACGTTTTGTTTTCTTTTGCTAAGTACTAAAATAAGCAGTGTATCAATGTACTGGGGTGACCTTATTCTTTTTTATACTATGTATTCTTTCCAAATATTATTCTATTCACTTATATAAAATTCCTTAAAAGTAACATGTAGAGTGTACAATTTTATATTATTATAACTAAGATTTGTTTACTGGTCAATCACGGGGATTCCTAGCTTAAAGCAACAAATAAAGGAAATACAGAAATGCCTTCAAGTTAGTCTTAACTTCTGGTGTCTTGCTGGAAAAATCCCTGCAGTTCTCTTGGAAACATTTTTGGATATAGTTTGCCATTGCTTTCCTCCTAGGACTCAAGAGACAGAAAGACTGACCCATCCAGATGAACTTGTGCTTAAGGAGGCACTAGAATTCAGTCTCCCAGATTTTAACCAACATGCCAAACTGATTCTCATATATAGATATGACTGGCCATTATGTTTTAATTCTTGAATTATGTTAAAAACAGGCACAAAACCTTGTGACACCTAAAAATATTATATGGGTTGGGAGAGACAATGTGGATTCATATCTATTTCACAAAATTTATGAAGCGTTACTGTGTACACATGGCTTAGCCTTAGAAGCAATGAAGGCAAAAAAGAAATTATATGCAGGAAAAACACACAATGGCACTGATATTATCACAGACTTCATAAAGTTGCAATACTGACAGCACAGACTTGAAATGAATAAATTTACATAGATAATTTTAGTGATAGTGCAAATAATCTGCATTTTAAATACATTAAAACTTCTACTATGAACAAAATCTCATACTATAATTTCAAATCACCATAAATATTTATTTATTTAATGAATTTATATAGGAATGTCTAACTCAGTTAATCTGGGCAGTATACAGGAAAAAAAACCCAAAGCCAAAATATAATCATACAATATTAAACACCTTTTAATATATAAAATTAAGTACCAAAGGGTTTAAACTGTGATTCACCCATTTACATCATTGTCTCTGTTTGAAGTCAGATAACTGCCCTTAAAATTCAGTGCCAATTGTTTTACAAAGTTGAAATAATTTTCTGAACATTACTGTTACTAAT
This sequence comes from Grayia smithii, assembly GCA_032468115.1. Taxonomy (NCBI): domain Eukaryota; kingdom Metazoa; phylum Chordata; class Lepidosauria; order Squamata; family Grayiidae; genus Grayia; species Grayia smithii. Next base: position 21,136 of record JANHFM010003450.1, on the reverse strand, counting down.
CTGTTGTTCTACTTCATATCTTGACTTAACATAATACATAAAAGTCACATACAACATTTATTTGTAATTAAGTAAAGATATGCACTTAAAAATTTAAAGATATTACAAATGCAAAGAAGGCTGCATCAAAAAATGCATTAACATAAGTTGTCTTGTAGAACAGCAATTTTGAAGGTTTATGAAAAGGTTAGCTACTCCGAATGATTTCAGAAATCAACCATACCGAAGGATTTAAATAATAGCATTTCAGTTGTACATTTTTAAATTGTTGCTAGAATACTGCTTGGCTTGTACTGTAGGTAATGGATGTATCCACGCATATATATCCATAGGTAACTTAATCACAATTAATTCCATTAACCTATTTTTGGGAATTAACACGAAACACACTATAAGTACACAGGCTGAGTTTGCCTAGCACACAAATGCTAAACATGTAGTTTTGTTTTATCGCATGGTGAAAATCCAGACCAGTTTCCATTTACAAAATCTTCTCAAAAGGGCAAGCAAGTTCAGTTGCGAAGCAGTTTGTAAAACCCGACAAAAGAGAAAGCAACTTTCAAAACTCCCCAGAGGAAGAAGACCGGAGGGCATGCGTCTCTCGGCTGGCGAGGTTTGCCCGAGAAGGCGGCGGCATTGCTCCCTGCCCATTTCAGTGGGTGTAACAGGGGAGGCGAGAGCAAGCTAGACGGACGGACTGACGGAGACAAGGAGGGAGGGAAGGAGGGCGAAGGAGGGTGCCGGCTCGCCCGCGGCCCAGAACAATAGAAAGCGCCTCACTCACCGCACACGCAGCAGGAGAGCGACTGCCGGAAGTAGGGCAGCAGCTTGCCGATCTCGGCCAGGCACTGCGGATCTTCCCCGGGGCCGTAGCTGAGTACCAGGCGACTGGCGGAGATGTACAAGGCTGTAGCATTCACCGGGTTCATCGCAGAGGCTGAGGCCAACGGCTCCGGGCTGAGAAGAAAGCGCGGCTCCGCGCCCAGGCAGGGCAAGCCGAGGGGCGGCTGCGCTCCTAGCCCCGCATCGGCGCGCCGTCACAGCCAGGGCCGGGCCTGCTTTTCTCCACTTGCCTGCTCCCCCCCCCGCCCCCGCCACTGCCACCGCCGCAGCTCTTCCTTGCTACCAGCGGCGGCTCTCCGCGGATCACTCCAGGCGGCCGGCCATGCCGGCCTTGCTCCCTCGCCCTCCCCGGGCACCTCAGGCGGAGGGGAGGCCCCGCATCGGGGGGCGGTGGCAGGATCCGCGAGCCCGGCGCTGGGAGACGGCCTGGGCCCGGCTCTGGTAGGGGCGGGGGAGGCTGCTCCGCCTAGAGTTTCGGCGCGTCCATATTACCACGGATTCCCTGCGCCTCTTCCGCAGAGCTAACGGCTTTGTCCGTTTTAGCCGCCCTCCGCGCAAGAGCCATCCACCACACGCCCAGCTCCAATGTCAATAGCAACCGTTAGATCCAACCGTCACTGCGCAGCCATCACCGCGGCCGCTTAGGTTCGGTACTGCGCATGCGCGGCCATTCTCTACCTCATCGCACCCACCCCCTTCGCGTCCTCTTGAACACTACGGCCGCCGAGAGAGCAAGCGGGGTGGGGTTCCGCCCTGGGTTGCGCCCTCTCGGGGCCTCCGCTGAGCTTTGCTCCGCTATTCGGAAAAATAAGAGGCCGCCTCGTTCTCTGATTCGCTCCAGCAAAAGAGCTTCAAAAGGCTGGTACTTGTCTGATATCCAGAACTACGGCTTCAATCTGTATCTTGTTTAAGGATGGAAGGTTTGAATTCATGATAATACCTCTTTGAACATGCACAGAGTGTCCTTGCCTTTCAGTATGTTTGAAATTCATGCATTTTTGTATTGATCCCAGGAACTATTTACAACCAAGCACTGCCGACAACAACTTGGTTTATGATAACAATTGCAATCGATCATAGCGCTGTGTCTATGATGGGTTTCCGTAAATTGCATAAAGGGAGCTAATGAATATAAAATAAATTAAATGTATGTACTTCTCATAAACAGTTGTCCTCCTTTGCACAATGTTCATTGCACAAGTTACCTGAAATCTGTATTAAGACACACAGATCAATTCTATTAATCTGATTATCACTCTTCAAAAGAATGAATTCTAGATCAGTGTACAACACCGAAAGGTCTACATCCTGCATAACTTCAATGTCAGTGCAATAAACAAGTGAGAATAAAAACAGGTTACTGGTATGTGTCCAAAGTGGCTTAAGATAATAAACCAAGTTACAAGAACAAATGCAATAAAATCTGAAAATATGTGTTATGTTTTCATTTGTGTCCAATCACACTTGGCCAATAAAGAATTCTATTTCCATAAAACAACTAACATGTTAATCTTAAATTGGCAGATGATTACAAATCACTGAAAAATTCTAGGGTTGTCATTAGAAGCAGTCATCTTAGATAAACCGAGCCTCCTTGCAAGGTGCTTAGATTTATTACTAATGGAGTAAGATGGGCATATCCTCACCCATTGCTTTTTTGCTTGTTTCACCCCTTTTTGGGTATTGAGTGTTCACCCCTATAATGTAATGAAAAGAAAAATCCACAGACGATTGCACAACATACTAGCCTGGGCTAAAATATAATCTGATAGGATGAGGATCAATTTTTTCTGTGACCCTTGTAATTGTTTTTGCATATTGTGTGAACAAGACTATCACATTAGAGCCAGTTTGGTATAGTGGTTGAGGTAATAGGTTAGGAACCAGGACATTCTGAGTTCTAGTCTCAGTCTAGGTATGAAAGCTGACTGAGTGACTTTGAGCCAGTCACTCTCTTAGCCCAAGCCACCTTACACCGTTGTTTGGGGAAAAGAGAGGAATGTTAAGTATGTTCTCTACCTTGAGTTTTAAAACAATAAAATGGGATAAAAATAAATAAATAATACAACATTGTTTTTGCATAACAGGTTGTGCTGTTATCACCTTTAAAAATGTATGTGGCATAAAATCAGATTACTTGTGGAACCACCTTTTCCCAAGAATATCTGCCTGTCCACTCCCTCCCAAAAGTTCGTGCTCCAAGTTCCCTCTTTTAGATCTTGTCACCTTATGGGACATGGGAAGTGTGCCTTTTCAGTGGCTGCCTCTGTTCTCTGTTACAATCTTCTCCAGCTCTGCTCACCTTTAAGATAGCCATTAACACTTGGCTTTTCAACCAAGCATTTGAGGCCAATTGAGTGGAGCTGTGGTGGCTCATGGTTAGAATGCGGTACTGCAGGCTGCTTATACTGCCTGCCAGCTGCCTGCCGTTCAGCAGTTTGATTGTCACTGGATCACGGTTGATTCAGCCTTCCATCTTTATGAGGTCGGTAAAATGAGGACCCAGATTGTTGGGGGCAATATGCTGACTCTGTAAACCGCTGAGAGAGGGCTGTAAAGAACTGTGAAGCGGTATATAAGTCTAAGTGCTAAGCTTTGCTGGCTGGGGAATTCTGGGAGTTGAAGTCCACCCATCTTAAAGTCACCAAGGTTGAGAAACACTGGTGTAAAGTATGGACTTTAGTATAGTCGCTAATAATAATAATGTGTGTTGGGGGTGCACTGAGGGAGCTTCACCAATCTCATTGTATATATGTTGTGCAATGACAATAAAGGTTGTTATTATTATATGCATCACAAATACCAATCAAATCCCTAACCCAATAAATCATATTAACAAACATTCAGTCGTATTGCATCAATGTGAACATGTTACAGGTTGCGCCAGCCCTGCCAGTCCATTGTACTACATAGTTATGTTATTTCACATTCAGGAGTCTGACAGCCTATGGATAAAAACTGTTCTTCAGCCTGTTTGTGCAGCTGGCTATGCTTCTATATCTCCTTCCTGATGGTAGGAGGATAAAGAAATGGTGACCAGGGTGAGAGTTGTCCATGAGAATTTTCCTCATTCTTCTAAGGCAGCGAGCCCTAGTGATCTCATCTAGTGGTATCAGAGATCACTATATTCTGAATTTCATATTCATATTTATTGTGTTTTTTAACATTACATGGTTCTTTTCTAGTTAAAGCTTTTTTCTTGTATACACCCCAGTTATACTATTGAGTTGGCAGACTTATAAATCTGCTAATATACATATATGTTGTCAGTGCCATTGTTAGAAAAGGAGAAGCAACAATCCAGCAAGTTTGCTTATATCCAGAAGAAATAATATTCCCGTCTTTTCCAGCTAATAGGAATACAAGTGCCATTCTTGTTCTTTCCTTGCTGCCATTAGCAGCAAGCCATTTGTTTCCCACCACCTTCTGGGAAAAGTAGGTGATGCTCCCAGGGTCTTTTCTGGTTGCAAACAGCTGTGCAGTCTGCAGGTATAGTATCAGCTTAAAACATAGTATATTCATTGTCTGTAACATCTATTGACACTTTTGTGTGTTTTCATGTAAAAAGAGAATACTGTAACATTGTAAAAATATTTTCTCGTTTGCTTTCCCTGTTTCATCATGTTGGTTTTAAATATACTGGATTCCAGGACCCTTTTCTGTCATTGTTAACATGTGAATGACCATCTTGGGTTGGCAGAAAACAATACTAGCAATAATTAAGTAATTTGTTTTATTTATTTATATTCACCTTTATTATTTCTACAACTTACCCAAGGCAGCAAATGTATCTAACACAACTTATTGCTCCTATTTTCTCGACAACAACCCTGTGGGTTGGGCTGAGAGAGTGACTGACCCAAGGTTACCCAGCTGGCTTTCATAGCTAAGACAGGACTAGAACTCATGGTTTCTTAATTATATTAATATTTAATGAATAATATTAAATTATGATTTCTGTGTTGCTTACAATCTAATATAGCAAAGTGTAACAAATTTTATACTACTTATGTTTGGATTCATTTGGCTTAAAGGAGAAACCATAATGAGCCTATGTGAATATAGGTTGTCCCCATGGCTCTCTGCTATCTTTCCCATTCACAACCAGACAGATATGTTGTTCTTTTTCACCAATAGCAGATCTGGATAGTAGAAAGATTAGATTTTTTTTCCTTTAGCAGAGGACAGCAGCTGCGCTAGCTAGCAAGAAGGAGAAAAATGAAAACTTAAAAAGGAAAGACTTCTGGAGAGTAGGAAAGGTGTAGATGTAATGGCTGGTACACAAAATCCAGTTGCCTCTTGAAAAAGCCCCTGCTCTGGCCTGTTGGATGCTGGCCCCACCAGCAGCCGAATTAGAGGAGGAGGAAGAGGCGTGGGAGTCAGGGTCAGCATCAGGGCAACCTGGGAACTCCGAGTGGCAAGAGGGAATGGAGCTGGCAGAGAGGACAGAGGCAGATCCTGGGACATCTGTAGCCCTCAGAAAGAGAGTCAACAGCTCTCAGGTATGGAGGTGGTTGATGAAGAAGAGGAACAGCTGGATCCAGTGCCTGATGCTCAGCTGAGGAGAGCAGTGGAAAGTCGTGGGCTGATCCTGGGGAAGGAAGAGCCACCACTGCTAGTGAGGCCCCATCCTAGCTCTGGGGATAAAAGAGGGGGCAGAGAGGAATAGGTATGGCAGACAACTATTCATCTTCTGGCCGGATGGACTTGTTAGCCTGTGAGAGAAACTTTTTGCCAGGGCTGCATACATTCCTAATAAAGGAATCTTTTGAATCACGTCAGACAGTTTATCCTGTTTGGGGAGCTAGGTCAGAATAGCATCTTTGGGACAACCATGACCTGATAAGTGAAAATCTACATAGATCAGGGGTGTCAAACTGGTAGCCCGCAGGCCAGATGCGTCAAGTGTAGGCCATGCCCACTCCAGCTCTGCAAAGGGAAAAAAATATTGAAATGTCATCTGATGGCAACGGAATGCCGCAGGTTTGACACCCGTACCATAGACATTCAGTACTATGAAATTATTGAAGAAAGCTACAGTAGACAGAATACCTGGTTAAGTTACAGAATGAAACTTGTTAGATTTGGTGCAGGGAAAAGAAGACGTGACAGTGGTGGTCCATTTCAGCACTTTATTCGACTACAGCTACAGTAACAAGTGGCTGGCAGGCTGGCAGGGCTCGGCTTATATAGAGCTCTGGCAGCCTAGCCGGCCAATGAGTTATTTAAGTTTCCCACCGCTTGATGAGCCAATCACCAGCAGGTATGCAAAAGAAGGGGGACGTATCAGGATGTAACACCCCTCCTCTCCTAGAAGAAACATTGTCCAATTGGTGAGTGATGCTAGTGACATAGTCGCGCAGGTAGCCAGGGCGCCGTACAGTCCTACTGGACCTGTGCGGTTCAGTCATTCCGGGGACTTTGCCTGAGATGATCGGGCCTGTTGTTCCTCTGGGCTCTTGGTTTGGAACTTCCTGGAATTCAGCCGTAGAGGGTGCTGTTTCCGGCCTAGTGTCTCCGGCTCCTCGGACTGGATTACTGGGTGGAACTTCATGGGTATTATTTCGGGATCTGCTGAGAGGATTACTGCATTGGATTTCCACACTTGGGCCTTATACCTCTCGTGCCATACTTCCCGGCTGGACGCTGCTGGAACCAGGTAAGTCCTCGCGTTCTCTCTCTGGGCTTGAGACTAGGGTGTCTTGGTCATTAGGTGGCAGGACCGGTTTGCTGGTTCCATGTTCCCTGGTGTTAGGGTGGTGCCCTTTGTGTGGTCATCCATGTCTCCTGGGTTCAAGGGCATCCTCTGGCTCCTGGTTTCTAATGTTTCCCCACCTTTAGTGGAGTTGGTCAATGTGCCTTCTCCAGACTTGGCTGTCTTCCAGCTCCACCCAGTAGGACTTGGGGCCGGTGATCCCCATGACTTGCCCTCACATTTTGGGTGACCGGTGTGATTTAGTGCAAACACCAGGTTTCCCAGCGTGAATGCCTGGGGTGGATGGGCAGACTCCAAGGGTGTTTTGGGGCAGTATTGGGGGTGCAGCCGATCCAGCTGCAACCTCAGTTTCCTCCCCATTAGAAGCTCGGCGGGGCTTCGATTTGTTGTGGCGTTTGGAATGATGTGTTGGCCTAGCAGGAACTTGTCGATTTTTTCTTGCCAGTCCCCTGGGCCCATTCTGGTGAGGGTTTTTTTCGTTAGTCTCACCATCCGTTCAGCTTGACCATTCCCTGCCGGGCTATATGGTGCCACTAAGGCATGTCGGATGCCCAGTTCAGCTAGGAAAGCCTCCATGTCCTTTGCTGTCAGTTGCGGCCCGTTGTCGGAGACTAGCACGTCTTGTAGTTCATGGCTTGCAAATACTCTCCGTAAAGCTTTGATGGTTCTTCAGTTGTCGTCACAGCCATGGGTATCATCTTGAGCCACTTCGAGTAAGCGTCCACGATGATTAGGAACAATTTCCCTCCCATTGGGCCGGCGAAATTGATGTGTATTCTCGACCATGGACTCTTGGGTGTTTCCCACTCTCTGGATGGTGAGCGCGGGGGTGCTGGGCGCATCTCTTGGCATGGTGTGCAAGTGGCCACCCACTCTGTGATGTCTTGGTCGAAATTGGGCCACCATACATAGCTTCGGGCCAGAGACTTCATTCGGACGATTCTGGGATGCCCTATGTGTAATGTTTCGAGCATCTGTCTTCTTAGTTTCTTGGGGATGACCACCCATAGTAGACATCTTTTGATGGTTGAGAGTTCTTTTTGTTTTGTCATGTATGCTTGGTATTCTTCTCCCAGTTGTCCTTGCGGCCACTCCCTTAACACCCAGTTCATGACCTGGGACAGGATTTTGTCTTTCTTGGTGTGCTCGGCGACTTTGTTGGATGTCACTGGGCTGTTGCTCCCCGAGCCAATGAGGAAAATGCTGTGGGTTGGCGCAGGGTCGACCACCAGTTCGTCCACGGGGCATCTGCTGAATGCATCTGCATTGCAGTTGGATTTGCCAGGGCGGTATATTAGTTGGTAGTCGTACCCCGATAGGAAGATGGACCACCTGGTCATTCTGGGAGACATAAATGCTGGCGTTTAATTTCCGGCGAGTAGACCTTGCAGCGGCTTGTGGTCAGTAATCAGTTCGAACCTCTGGCCGTAGTGGTATTCGTGGAACCACTTTATGCCCGCTACTGCAGCCAGAACTTCCTTATCGATCTGGCTGTAGTTTCTTTCAGCCGATGATAGGGTTTTGGAATAATAGGCGATTGGGACCTCGGCACCATTCTGTAGTCTGTGGCTGAGGACAGCGCCGACCCCATATGTTGAAGCATCACAAGTGAGGATGAGTGGAAGCGTTTCATGGTATTGAATGAGAACACTGTCTGATGATAACAGTTCTTTTACAGCCATAAATGCTTGGTTCTCTTTCCTCCCCCAGGTCCATATGGCCGTCTTGCCCAGTAGTCATTGGAGTGGCTCAGCAATGGTCACATTCTGTTTTAAAAAGATACTTTTTAAAGTATCGGTTCAAGGATGCCCTGGGCAATTAGTTTGTCTAGTTGCTCGTCGACCTTAGGCCCTAGAACAAAGGGAACCCTGCAGGGTTTTAGCCTGATTGGTGTTACACTGGGATCTAGGTTAAATGTAATGGGTTTGCCCCTGTATTTACCTAGCCTTCTGTCAAAAACATCCTGGAATTCTGCTAGTAGTTGGTCTAGGTTGTCCATTCTGATCTTATGGAGTCCCGTGATGCCCAGTCCCAAGGGTTTGAACCACTCCACGCCTAGCAGGGTAGGACAGTTGCTTGAGATGACTGTGATGGGGAGGTTGCCTTTGAATTGCTTGAACTGTATGCTGACATCCGCTCTGCCAAGGACGTGGATTGCGTTGCCTTGATAGTCGTTCAGTTTGATCTTTTGTGGTTTGAGGGACTTCTTTGTGATGTCCGGCTTGAGGCTTTTGAGTTGTTGCCAGGCGATGATCGTGAAATATGATCCTGTGTCCAGCTCCATCAAACATGGCTTCCCTTCCACGTGCACGGTCACATGGTACTTGTCACCATCATAGGCATCCGACTGGCCCACCATGGTCTGGTTAATGTTTCTGGCCTCTGGATACCTTTCATCTCTGTGCTGGTTCCTGTAAGTCGAGGTCTTCGCCATTCCTTGTTTCTCACCGTATTGTTGCTGCCTTCCCTGGTACGGTGTCGGGTTGGATGCCCTGCAGGCTTCTACGATGTGGCCCTTCCTCTGGCATCTGCGGCAGATGGCATTGTGAAAACAGCATGTCACCATCGCATGGGGCCCCATGCAGCTGGAACAGCGAGATTCTTTGGGATCCTCGTCTCGGCTGTTGACTTTTTTCCCTCTTGAATACCCGGTGTATGGAAGCGTTGTCATCCTGGTTGCCCTCTATGGATGGGTTGGGTTCCCGGTAGGTGCGGTGGACGGCTTTTGTCTTCCTGAGGTTGGCTGCCAAGTGGATGATTCGGCGACCTTGGCTTCCTCGACTGCCTCTTTGAATGTGATTTTTCTTCTCATCAGCAGCTTTTTTTGTAACGCTAAGTCTCTCATGCCCAACATGACCTGGTCTCGCATCATGTTTTCTGGAGCTACGAAATCGCATGTGGATGCGATTTCTCCTAGGGCAGCCACAAAGTCATTTACCATCTCGCCTTTCGTTGGTAGCAGTGGTAAAATTCGTTCCTGCTCATCAGGGGGGTTGCTGTGGGAGCGTAATGTTCCTTGAGTGTGGTCTGTAGAGTGGTCCAGGAAACCGATTTGATGTCCGCTGGGGATATTAAGGTAATCGCCATCTTGAGGACCTTGGTGTCACAGTAAGTCAGGAACAAGGCTCTTTTCCAATTGTCCGGCAATTCTAGGTAGTCGTTTGCCTCTAGGAATTGCGTGAAGTGGCTCATGTAAATGTATCATTCTTCTGTGCTCAGGTCGAAAGGTGCTGTTGCAGGAGCCTGTTGTATTTCCATTGTTCTTGATGTCGGGGTGGCTCAAAATGGCTGCTGGTGCACACGAGGTGATGGTTGTGCTGAGGTTCTTGTTACCTTCATCCCCAGTGTTAGATTCGGCACAGAGAAAAGAAGACATGGCAGCGGCAATCCATTTCAGCATTTTATTTGGCTACAGCTACAGTAATAAGCGGCTGGCAGGCTGCCCGGGCTCGGCTTATATAGAGCTCCGGCAGCCTAGCCGGCCAATGAGAGTTATTTAACTTTCCCATCACTTGATCAGCCAATCAGTGCCGGGTATGCAAAAGAAGGGGGACGTACCAGGATGTAACAAAACTCTTAATCTGACATTAGAATTGGGAGAACATCTGTCAGGTATCCCATTTCACTCTATTCCCAGGAAAGAAATACTCTCAACACCAGGTCATAGAGTAAAAGCTTTTACTGGAGACAGTTAGAGAAAATGGTAGAAAGTAATTCCAAGACTGAGCAAAAAGGCGCGAAG
>JANHFM010003448.1:101899-117178 GCA_032468115.1 Grayia smithii | reverse complement strand
ATGGTGGACAATGCCGAATGGCAACTCCACCCAGACATCTTTGCCCAAATCTGCCTCAGGTTCGGGCATCCGACAGCAGACTTCTTTGCGTCAACCCACAACGCTCAGCTTCTGCACTTCTACACCAGGTTCCCGTCACCAGGAGCGGCAGGGACCAATTTGCTCCACTGCACCTGGCCTCCTGGCCTCTTCTACGCCTTCCCCCCGCTGCTCCTGATACTGACAGTGGTTCGGAAGCTCCTAGTAGAGAGGGCGGAACTGATTCTCATTGCTCCTCATTGGCCATGTTGGCCCCGGTTTGTGGATCTCATTGGCCTCTCCATCTCTACGCCTTGGAGACTCCCCTCAGAGAGGACCTCCCTTCACCAGGGGTCTCTGTTCCATCTGGAGCCCCAGTGGCTCAGACTAACCACCTGGCACTTGAGGGGGCCCTCCTGAAAGAGGAAGACTATTTGGCAAAGTCATTCACACCCTCCAGGCAGTCAGGAGATCGTCCACAATCCGCATCTATGACACGACCTGGGCGTCTTTTTCCAAATGGTGTGCTGCGCGGCATACTAACCTGCTGTCAAGTTCTCTCCCGCAGGTACTGGAATTCTTGCAGGATGGCCTGGACCGCAGTTTGGCTTACAGCACCATCCGCAGCCATTTCCACCGTCTGGAAAGGTAATACAGGGGATCCCTTCACCCGCCACCCAAACATCTGGATGTTCTTCCGGGGTGCATGTAACCTTTGGCTGCCTCCCATCCACAGGTACCCAACCTGGGACTTACCTAGGATTCTTAGGGCCCTCACAGAAGCTCTCTTCGAGCCACTCCAGACAGCCAGTCTCCGGCACCTTTTTGGTGGCTATTACTCTGCCCACCGCATTTCTGAAATGGCAGCATTCTCCATTAGGGAGGACCTTTGTATTTTCTTCTCTGATAAGGTGGTCTTCCGCCTTGACCCGTCATTTCTCCCAAAGGTCAATTCCTTCTTCCACCGAGCCCAGGAGTTGGTCCTGCCCAATTTTTGTTCACGGCCTTTCCATGACCTGGAATGGAAGTGGCATACACTCGATGTGCGACGGGCCCTTAAGCTTTATATCAAATGCACTGCCCCTACCAGGAGATCGGAAGCACTCTTCGTCTCCTTTCAACCTAGCTCCCTCAGCTCCAAGGTCTCCTCCTCGACCATAGGTTGTTGGATTCGGGCGTGCATCACCTCAGCGTATCAGGCTCAGGCATTGCACGCGCCCCGGCACATCACTGCCCACTCTACCAGGAGTGTGGTGACCTCTGCGGCCTGGGCTACGCAGGCCTCCCTTGAGGAGGTCTGCCAGGCGGCTACTTGGACCTCTCCTTACCCCTTCATTCGCCATTATAAGGTGGATGCCTTCGCTTCTGTGTTGATGTCCTTTGGTCAGAGGGTCCTTCAACAGGTTCACCAAGCTGGGGTCGATCCAGGCCCTTCAGCTCCCTGCCCTTAGGACTTCCAAACTTTGGTATGTCCCATGTCTGGCCGATGTCACTACTTTACAGGAGAATGGTCGTGGGTCTTACCTGAACGATGTTTCTCTGGAAGAGGTGGCATCGACCAGCCCCGCCCTTCTTGTGAGGTCCTGGGGTTGTCCTTCCTCTCCTTTCACAGAGTTTTTTCTTCCAGATGCTGGCTGTTTTCTTCCAGCTCTGTCTTCACTGAAATTGGGCCTGAGAGGAACGAGTAAGGGGCGTGACCGAAAAACTCTGTCTCAGTCACTAGGCAGATCTGACTGTAGCAACCCATGTCTGGCTGATGCCACCTCTTCCAGAGAAACATTGTTTAGATAAGACCAATGACCGTTTCCTCCTCTAAATTGTTTATGAAGGTGTTGAAGAGTGCTGGGCCAAAAATGGAACCTTGGGATACCCCATTCCTTACTTTCCTCCACTGTAGATAAACTGGAGGTTTGTCTCTAGCTTTTTCATCTTTTCTTCCAGGGGGAACCAGTTAGCCTCTACTTGCAGCATTTGTATATGGCACATCCTGTGCAGGTCATGAGCATCATTCTATATGCATGTTATTTAGATTTTGGAGAATAATTTGGAGAATAAAAGGAAAAATGTTTTCCTATTGATGTCTTCTACCATCTTCCATGTGTTCTCCCTGTTTAGTTACCAAGATGCTGTGATTAGGGCAAGGAATAGATGACTGTATATTGTATGATTACAGGGGAAGACTTACCACTCATTGAATCCACTTCTGTTCTCTATTTTCCATCAAAGGTCAAAAGGTAGTCTTTTAAAAAAAATTCTCAGCTATGATGACATATGATGCCTTCTTTTCCCTGAAATGCTAAGCTCTGATTTATATATCAAAGGCAATTTATTTATACAAAGACCATGAAGAATTTAAAATCAGAGACAAGGTGAGTTAGAGACAATGGCTCTAGCTTGAAGGAATTGAAAAACACCCTAATTTTCCATTTGTGGATTGGCTTCAGGATTTGTAGAGTTAGAGTACAGCCCAAGAGAGCTAAATGAAAAAGAATTCAGTGCTGGGAATTATTAAGAAAAAAATATGCAAAAATAAAACAGTTATGTTCAGCTAAAAATAAATGCAGGAAAGAGCATGGGATATACTTTCTGCATACTGATCTTTTTTTAAAAAAAAGCATTTAGCCCTTGTCAATGTTTCTTAATCAACCTTTTCTCCCTTATTCTTTAAAGTGGAGATATTGAACAGGGTAGTGCCTGAAGAGGCACTTCTGAATTAAATTGCTTAATTTTCTCTATGTCTGTATCGAGCAAAAAATTCTATAATCTTAATTCAATTATTTTGTTATTTTGTTTTTAGGTTAACAAAGCCATTATCCTTTGCAGACTGTGTCGGAGATGAGCTACCATGGGGATGGGAAGCTGCATACGATCGTCAGATTGGTGTCTACTATATCGACCACATAAACCGTAAGTGTTTTCTGTAAGTGCTGTATTGATTATATAAGAAGGCTTATCCAGATTAGACTCTGCTGTTAGACTCTTAACAAGGACTTGAAAACAGAAGATTTCTTATGAGACAGTTGAAACTCCCCACAGCAATTCACTTGGTTTATTTTCTTAGGAAAAACATTATAGCTTCTCCTGTTGCTGCTTTTCCTCCTACTTCATTTTGTTAGTGCTGTTACATCCTATCAAGTAGATTTCAGAATTACTTAGAATTGTCTATTAACCTTAAACTTTCATGTTACCAATTAAAACATTATGTTTTCTGTTTGTGCAAGGAACTCCCCAGGTTTTGATGAAACATTTTAATTAATCCCGCAAATCTGCTTTTTTCTCAATGACAAAACTAGGAGATGTTGTGGAACTTTCTAAAAAATATATTCATACAAAATTGCATTACAGTTATATTGAATTCCCTATGTTCTTGTTCTTTAGGCTTTTAGTATGATTATAGAGATGGTCAAAGTGGCACCAAACACATAAAAAAGAAGTTGTAACTTCTTGATGGAAATCTCAAAAGTTTTCAGAACAGTAATAAATAATAATTTTAAAAATCTTTAGGTGGGAAAGAAGCTCTTAGATTCATAACTGATCAGTTATATCCTAAAGCAGTATAGGTAGTCCTCACTTAACAATGATAATTGGGACCAACAACTCCATTGCTAAATGACACAGTTATGACAGTACTTCCTGTAGTTCCAGTTACTGCTGTTAGGCAAATCCTGCATAATTGCATCATCCCACATGATCACAAGTTTGTGATTTTCTACCAGCTTCCCTATTAACTTTGCTTGTCAGAAGCGAGCAATGAAAATCGCAAATGGTGATCATGTGACAATGAGACACTGTGACCATTATAATTGCAAACCTGTTGCCAAGCAACTGAATTATGATCACCTGACTGCAGGGATGCTATAACATCCATATCTATGAGGAACAGTCATAAGTCTTCCTCATTCAGTGCTGTTGTAATTTTGAACAATTAGTCATTCAGCAAGGACTACTTGTACAGTGAGGATTAAATCTAAATCTAGTCATAAAATTGTGGGGCAGGAGGGATGAGGGTGGAAGAGGACCAAAGTGGCCAGAAACCCAAGCAATAGCCTTCAATGAACTAGCAATCCATTGAAGGTTCCACTTGCATTAATATGTCTACTGACATAAATTTCCTCCTCATTTGCATATTTATTATAAATGTGAGAGGTTATTCTTGGATGAGTTCCAATAGATTTCATGAGAGATCTAAGAGATGGTATGGAATGGAGATTAAAGTGTTACGCTGGTAGACAACCCAGGACCTAGTCTAATGTCAGCTATGGAAGCTTACTGTGTTACATTGGCCCAATTATTCTCATTTAGCTCAACTATCTGATTGACTGTTGTTGTTGAGGAGAAAAATTAGATTAAGGAAATGCTTTGTATATGTCTTGTAATCCTTTTACAAAAAATGAGATTTAAATGTAATAAAAAATAAATAACGAAGTAATTTGTAAAGATCCATAGAGGCAATTAGTTAATTGATGTTATTAATATTAATTTTAATTCATTATATTTTTTTTAGAGGGCATGATGGCTCAACAGTTAAAGATACTGAGCTTGTCACAGCCCAGGTTCGAGATCCAAGTTCCATGTGACCGGGTGAGCTCCCTTTGCTTGTCCCAGTAGATAAATAGGTACCACTTTGGTGGGAAGGTAACAGTATTCCATGCACCTTAGTATATAGTCATGCTGACCACATGACTACAAAAGTATCTTTGGACAATACTGACTCCCTCGGCTAAGAAACAGAGATGAACATTGCTTCCTAGGAATGACTGGCAGGCAAAACCTTTACTTTTATCTTTATATTATTTTTAACTTCTTTGAATACTCATCAGAATAAAAATTCAGGGAATAATTTGAATGAATAAATGAAAGAATTAACATAACTTCTTCTATCATCCCAAATAGACTAGAAGTATTATATAATATAGTGAATGACAGCAATTTCATTATTTAAAGAAAACACCAGTATAAAAATGTGAGTTGTTAAAATATTTTAATGGAATGATTCAAATAAATACTCAAAAGTTGAGAAAAATAATTATATACTTAGGGTTACAATTAAAAAGGATAGCAATAGACTAGCTGGGAGATATTGTTCCAGAATATTAGACTGACCTTAGAAATAAAACATTAAATGTACAATTGAATGTTTTAGACATCTTATACCCCATTCTTAAGGCTTAGAAGATGAGCAAACAGTAATAGTATGGATTACACATAGGTAAATAAAATAGCTAGATTAGAATTTGGTTATACTTTGAATTTTTCTTTGCTCTTGTTTTCATAGGACATAACCATTAGAACAGAATGTAAATATTTGTGGAAAATTATCTCCTCACCTGCTGTGGGCTTTTGGGAAAAGAGGGATTTGAGCTTTTAGAAAAAGTATTTTGAGGAGGGTGTTAGATTGGTGTGCTTTTTCTCCGTATTGGCTGGAGACATCAGCCAGACTGGGTTCTGCTTGTTGTTCAACCAATGGACCGAGCCTACCAAATTGTTAAGACCGCCCTTGTTGCCGGGTAGATTCCCAGCTTTTCGGCTCGGTCCCTTGCTGGACGCACGTGTTGAAAGCCTTCTCTCTGGAGAATTTCTTCTATTTTGAATTTCTGCCTTTCCTTTCTAGCGTGAGTAGGTGTGATTGTTTGAGCGTGTGGTGTGATTGCTCCCTGCTTTCCTTGGGCATCATTTTTTTGCCCCTTTGCCTTGCAAATTTGATTTGATTCACTGGGTTAATGTACTGAGTTCCATTTTTTACAGCTCTGTGGGCCAGGTCGGGCGAGGGAGGCGTGCAGGAGTCTAGCGCTCCATTTCCGCCTCGTTTAGCCTCGGATCTGCTGCTTTTTGGTTTATTTTGCCTTTCCCTTGGTTATATTAGCTTGCCAGTTCCTTGAGGGGTTCAGGAGTCAGCCCGCAGCAGCGCGCTGCCTGAGGCAGTTGTGGTGGCCATTTTAAATCGTTCTGTGCCGCTTGCCTCATTCTTTCTCCTTGCCGCCCGTTCTTCTCGACATCAGGCCTCAAAGGTCCCTGGGAGCCTGACGGTGCAGCGCTGAGGGCGCAGGGCGGCTGGGCAGCGCTTTTTCCACCCGTGGTGTGGCAGGGAGCCGTAAGTTCTCTGGGCGCGAAGCACGCCATTGCCTGGCCTGTCGGGTGGCCATTTTAACATCAGGCTGCCCAACGTTGGAAAGGAGCTCCTTGGGCCTTTTGATTCCGAGGCTTGGCCTTACCCAGGTGGGCCCAGAGCCTTCCCTGAGGTTTTCTTGGCCACTTAGCCAGAGGCACTCTCCCACTCTAGTTGGGATCGCTGGCTTGGCAGGGTTGAGCTTGTCTCCCCTGAGTTGATCAGTTTCAACCCCTGGTCATCAAGGAGGCCTTCTGCTTATACTGACATTCCCAGAGGTGACTTATTGGGCCCTTGCTCTGGCCTGTTTGCTTTGATCACCTTTAGTTTAAAAAAAAAATTCCTGGTCCTACCCTGCAGGGTTGGTTTTTTCAATTTGTCTGGTTTTTTGTCATTTAGTGGTGGTTAGCCCGTTTATTGGGCTGCTCAGGCTTGGCTAAGGGTAGCTTGTAGCCAATCACCATGCCTAAAGCCAAAAGCAAGTCTGACCATCCTGGGGAGCCTGAGCCCCCTCCTTCCCAGCAGGTGGTGTTAGAGCAGGACCAGGGTAACCTTGTGGCAGCTTCTGACCCCGCTACAGCAGCTCTGCCTCCTAGGACCACTGATAAGCCTCGCTCTGGCTCGAAGTCCTCTCTGAGGCATGAGCGCAGACGGCACCTGGCTCTTCAAAAGATCTGCAGTAAAGCAAGGAAAACCATTGCTGCAAGGCAGAGATCTCCTTCCCCCACTGTGAGTGCGGATCGCCTTTCTCTGCATGATTCTCAGGTGCCTGTCTCTGAGGCTGCCCTATGGGGTTCTCCTTCTCCCTTGGTTTCCCCTCTGTCTGCACCCAAAAAGACGGCTGAGTCTTCGGGTCCTGAGTTACCTCCGGAGCTGCAAGAGGTAGTGGCTAGAGCCATCCAAAGAGGTATTGCCGAGGCTCTGGCTAGACCCAGGTGTTCTTCGCCTGCTCCATCGGTTGAGTCCTTGTCGGACGAGGAGTGGGAGGAGGAGTCTTGTCATGATTCACTATCTTCTTCCTGGAGGACTCACCAGCCTCACCTGTGCGAGCCGGATGTTGATTTTCAGGACTTGTCAGAGGATGAGGGCCTCCTTCCGGAGCAACCTCCCTTCACTGGGCTATTTCCTCCAGCCCTTTTCAAATCCTTGCTGCATAAGGCCATCAATGCGCCCAAGGTGGGTGGCCTGCCCCAGGAGCGCTGCCACCTTACAGGACACGTTGGCTTCTCTCTTCACAGAACCGGTAAGACAGGTGGATGTGGTCCCGGCTCCACCTATGTTTTTGTCAGTGCTTCAAAAGCCGTGGGCTCTAGGCCTTTCTGTCCCGGTGGCATCTAAACAGGACAAGCGATTTTTTAATGTAGCGCCAGAGATGGCGTCTCTGTTGCAGGTGCCGGTAGTGGATGTTCCGATTGCGGTGCTGTTGCCCAATGCCTCTCTCCCGGGAGATCCTGATGAGGCGCTCAAGCCGGAGGACAGGCGCTCGGATCAGGTGCTTCAGCGCACGCATCATGCCATCAAATGGGCTGTGCGGTCATCCGCATCAGCATCCTTTGTGAACAGATCAGCCTTGTTATGGCTACAGGATAATAACCTTCAGCAGGAGGATCATCGGAGGAGGAGGACATAAACAAGGTAATAGCGGCGGTCCAGTTTTCCACGGATGCCACGCTAAATGCAGTTTGTTTTGCCTCTAGAGCCATGTCATCGGCTGTTACTGCGCGCCGTCTCCTGTGGCTGCGCCATTGGGCCGCAGATGTCCGCCATAAGTGGCGTTTAGCATCGGCGCCTTACACGGGCGCACACTTGTTTGGTCCGGCTCTCAAGCCCTGGCTTACTGAAACGTGGGACAAGAAGAAGGTACTCCCCAATGCTCACTGAAAGTCAGACTTCCGGGCTCCTGGCCCCTACCAGCGTCAATTCTACAGATCACAGGACGGTGCTTCGACCTCTGCAAGGTTCACTCCTTCCTCTGGCTTTAGACAGTGGGGGCCTCCGGGCAGGGCGGCCCGAGGTAAGCCCTATGCGGGTCGCCAGCCCTTTCGAGGGGGAGGGGGCCGTTCCTATTGACGCCAGCATTAGACGCCTTTCTGATCTGCCCATCGGTGGCAAATTGGCCTTCTTCGCCAACCGAGGACCAGGTCACTTCAGACGCTTGGGTCAGGGAGACGATCAGGTTTGGTCTCTCCATAGAGTTTATTTTGCCTCCTCTGTCCTTTTTCAGATCCTGCCCAATTTCTTCTGATCCGACTCATCAGACTCTTATGGCTGAGGCGATCCGGCATCTCCTGGAAATCAGGGCTATTGAACCGGTGCCGGTTTCTCAGGCCGGCTCAGGCTTTTACTCTAATTTGTTTCTCGTCCCTAAATTGTCTGGGGGGGTGGCGGCCCATACTAGATTTAAAGCGTTTGAATAAATTCATAGTCTACAAGAGATTCAAGATGCACTCTTTGCATTCTATCTTACTGGTGTTCGGAGGGGCGACCTCCTCTCTTCCTTGGACTTTACGGAGGCCTATTTACATATCCTGATTTGTTTTCCCACCGTCAGGTTTTGCGTTTCTGTTATGATGGACAGCATTTCCAGTATAGAGCACTCCCCTTTGGACTTTCATCTGCCCCTCACACTTTTGCGAAAGTGCTTGCTGCCCTGGCGGCTTACCTACGGGCCATGCTGGTCCGGGTCCAGTGTTACCTGGACGACATTTTGATCCAGTCCTCGTCGAGGGAATCAGCCCTCCGAGATCTCCAGGTAACCATTTCTTGCCTTCAGGACCATGGATTCTCTGTGAATATGGGAAAGAGCCATTTAGACCCTTCCACTAGGATCACTCATCTTGGAGCGATCATTGACTCTGTTGAGGGAACAGTTTTTCTGTCCACCGAGCATCAGGATAGTATCAGGGAGCTGATAGGAAGGGTGCAATTGGAACGCAGAGCTTTGCTTGCTATCCTGTCTACTCTCCTGGGGAAGATGGTCTCAGCTATCAAGGTAACCCCTTGGGCACGATTACATCTCCATGAGCTGCAATGGTTTATTCTCCCATTTCAGAAGGCAGGAAGGAGCATGTCACGGATGCGGGTTGCAGTACCGCCAAACGTTCTTCAGTCTCTAGTGTGGTGGAGGTCTCCAGCTCTGGCCAGAGGGGAGTTTTTCCTGGAGCCGGCCCAGCTCATTGTGACCATGGACGCCAGCCTTTATGGTTGGGGCGCTCATCTTCAAGATCAGATAGCACAGGGCCAGTGGTCCATCAGAGAGTGCGACCACAGCATCAACTGGCTGGAGCTTCGGACAGTCTACCTTGCCCTGCATCAGTTCAAGCCACTGATTGAGAATTTGCATGTCCTGGTCCGCACGGAAAATGTGGCCACGAAGGCTCATGTCAACAGGCAGGAGGGCACAAGATCCCAGAGTCTTCTTCTGGAGGTGCGCCGAATCGGTTATTGGGACGAGAAGCATCTCCTCTCCCTAACCGTGGAGCATATCACGGGAATCACCAACATAAAGGCGGACTGGCTGAGTCGCAGGACTATCGACAATGCGGAGTGACGATTCCTTCCCGATCTGTTTCAGGAGCTTCTGTGACGGTTCAGCCCTATGGAGATAGATCTTTTTGCCACTTACCACACTGCACAGCTCCCGTGATTCTTTGCCAGGTTTCCGGGGCCTCAGGTGGAGTGTGTGGATGCTCTGAGGAGTCCATGGCCCAGAGGGCTGTTGTATGCCTTCCAGCCTCTTCCCCTCATCCCGAGGGTGATACGGAAACTGCTATCAGAGAGGGCAGAGATTGTGCTATTGGCGCCACATTGGCCCAGACAGCCGTGGTTTGCCGATCTGAAGGCCTTATCAGTGGCCCCTCCATGGCTGATTCCTCCATGGCCAGATTCTCTTTCGCAGGGATCGCTGAACCACCCAAACATCCAGTGGTTGCGGCTGACCGCTTGGCGGTTGAGCAGGGCACTATGAGAAATGATGCTTTGCCTGACGATGTCATCAACACGATCATAGCTTGATATCGTCCGTCCACTTGCCAGATTTATGCTGCCACATGGCGGGCCTTTTGTTCCTGGGCTTCTCAGTCCTCGACTGATCCACTTCAGGCCTCTGTGGTGCACGTTCTGAGTTTCTTGCAAGAGGGTCTTCGTCAAGGACTTTCGCCTAATACGCTTTGCCGGCAGGTGGCAGCCTTGGCCTCGGTGTTGTCTTGTGGCAAGACGGATTCATTATCTCAGCACCCTTATATCAAAGGGTTTCTGTCTGGCGCTTCAAACATCTCCCCTCCAGTGATTCACCGATATCCCACCTGGGATTTGTCTCTGGTACTTAAGGTGTTGGCGGCGGAGCCATTTGAGCCTTTGAGTGGATGCTAACTTTCTAACCTGGGCAACCTCAGTTATGTCATCTTCAGCAGCCTCAATTCCCTAGCTAAACAAGTTCCATTGCTAAGAATTCTGGGAGTTGCAGTCCAGACATCTTCAAGTTGCTAAGGTTGCGAAACACCACTGTAGCAAAACAGCTGCTGAAAATCTCCCATTGACTCCCCGGAGTCAGCTCTGGGCATAGTTTCTCCACATCTGTCCCTGTGTTTTTAGCCAGTCTTTTCCCGGAGCTGACGCACAGTAATGTCAGATCCTTTCAAAGTTTGTCCCATATGTTGGATAATCATCTCCATCCATCAAATTGTTTCTTTCACGGTGCAAATAGAGGGATCACCTGGTGTTTTCATTGCCAAATCTATTTGGCTGCTGTTACATACCAAAAAAAAAGGTTAAGGGTAATCATCCCCAATGTTATTTACAGTAGTTCTGCAAAGCTCTACACTTTTTAAGTTAGTAGGTATAGATAAAAGTTTGTTATTATTAAATAAGTCTCCCTTTTTAGTTCTTCCTTCTCTTTCTCCTTTTTTTGTCTGCTTGTTTTTCATTTTTTCCCAGTTAACTTGTTTAAAGTTTCATCACATTTAATAACTAAACTTCAGGCTGTGTGTTTTTGCTAGCTGAGCTGAGTGGAAAATGTAGTTGCACAGGTCCAGATATAAAAATTGACTGGAGGTATATGCTAGATGCAAAACAAACTGGAAATTACACGTGGTAACTGTCCGACACCTTTGCCCTCCAAATAATTAGGTGGAAAAGGTTTATGAGCAGGAGAAAATTGTGTCTTTAATAAAACTCCTCCTTGCATTAAAAATGCAATTTTCCCCCTTGTATCACATAAAACATTTAGTGGCAAATGTTGCAGATGCTCTGGAATGGCATCCAATACTTGCAGAGGTTAAACATGGCTTGGAGGCCTTCAGCTGATCATTCCTTCTTACGATCTCAGGTCTACATTTCATGATCTCGCTCACTGGGAAACCTTGGAGTTGACATCCACACATCAGGAAAACATCCAGATTGGTAACCAAAGCTGTCATGGTTACATCACGGACCACCAAGCTAATATTAGTCAATATAGCATCGTTTCTTTCTTATAATTAAAATAGAATCGAGGCATATTTTGCCCCTAGAGGCAGGTATGCGTAAAGTTGACTTATTATTTTTAAACTCGATTTCCCTGTTCTGCAATAAAAGGAGGTTTGTGCCAAAGTAAATATGCTTAGCATTATGTCAAGGCAAGCAAACTAATTTTATTTCTGCAGTTATGAGGATGAAATTATTCTAGTGAATTTGAAATGACATGTGCTCTGTTCTGTGGCATTTTTTCCCTTTTTCTTTAATTAAAAAAAAAACAACCTCAGGAGTGGCTACTGGCTTCCTACCTGAGTTTTTTTTCCCCCCCATAATGAGTACAGAATAAATTAATGATAAAATATGGGGAAGGGTGGAGAGAATCAACAGGTTGTAGAGAAGCCATTCCTCATCTTTACAAAATGGAATCACAGGCATAAGGTACGAAATAGAAAAATAGGAAGCTCTTATGATATGCTATCAGTGCTGGATTGCTCCCGGTTCGGGACGGTTCGGGCGATCCGGTAGCGATGACGCTATGACGTCACCGAACTGGTTCTCTGCGACTGGGAGCTGGGCCCACCCGCGTGCCGGTATTTACCGTTCTCTGCGCTCCGCGTGCTCCGCGCATGCGCAGAACGCTTTTTTGGGAGTTTTTTCCCCCCAAAAAAGTGACTGCGCATGCGCGGAGCGCGCATTTGGTGCGCATGCGCGGAGCGCGCATTTGGTGCACATGTGTGGAGTGTGCATTTGGCGCGCATGCATGGAATGCGCATTTGGCACGCATGTGCGGAGCGAGCATTTGGCGTGCATGCATGCAAAGCGCACACGCGCACGCCAATCACACGCAAAGCGCGTGCATCATCAGAACCAGTAGTAAAGGTAAGTAGAACCCACCCCTGTATGCTATCCATTATCCCAGATCAACTCTCCAGGCCTTCAGAGCAGTACAGATAATCTTTGTTTAATGACCACAACTGGGCTCAGCAACCCAGTTGTTAAGCAAAGAAGTCACTAAGCTGCAGCAGTACTTATAATCTTACTTCACCTTTTCTTTTATTCTTTTGCTAAAGGTCATAAATCTGAGGATTAGCTGTAAACCTCCAGGTAATCCTTGCTTAACAGTTATTTGTTTAGCGACTATTCAAAATTACGATAGTGTTGAAAAACATGATTTACCACCAGTCTTCACACTTATGACACTTGAGGTATCACTGCAATCAAGTGATTGCCATTTGAAATCTTTCCAGCTGGCTTCCAACAAGCAAAGTCAATGGAGGAGCCATCACAGATTGCAAATCACACTCATGCAATGTCTCACTTAACATGTATGTTGATTCACTTAACGCGTGATACCACGCTTAACAACTGTATTGCTTAATGATTAATTTTATGGTCAGATGACATTGAGGGGATGCCCAATCATCGGAAGTTCAGAACCGGGTTGTAATTCCCTTTTTGCAACTTCAACCAGATGCTAAGATATCGGTCATAAGTCAAAAACGACGTATACTACTGTGTTTCCCTGAAAATAAGACCCGGTCTTATGTTTTTTTGAACCCTGAAATAAGCACTTAGCCTTATTGCCATGCACTCAAAAGCCCGATTATTATCAGGGGATGTCTTACTTTGGGGGAAACAGGGTACATTTATCAGATTCCCTTGCTTAGATGTTGGCAATTGCAGTCCTAGGGTGACCAATGCAGCTTGTACTGAAGATACGATTTCTAAAGATCTTCAGGATTTCAGATTTGAGGGTAAAAAGATGCTTTGCAACCTATAGTCCATAAGGGCCACTCCTTCAGCCAAACATGTTTCATCCGGAAACCAAGATTCAGTGGCACATGAGAATGATCCTATGAAGCTCATGCGTTTAGTTCATAAAAAAGCATTTTAGGCTATGTACTTGAGCCTGAGAGCATAGGTAGTACCATATGTGTGTAATCCAGGGGTGTCAAACTCAAATCCCACGGGCCCAGGGGTGAAATCCAAATCTTTTTACTACCGGTTCTGTGGGTGTGGCTTGGTGGGCGTGGTGTGGCTTGGTGGGCATGGCAGGGGAAGGATACTGCAAAATCTCTGTTCCCACCCCACTCCAGGGGAAGGATACTGCAAAATCCTCATTCCCACCCCACTCTGGAGCCAGCCAGAGGTGATATTTGCTGGTTCTCCAAACTACTCAAAATTTCCGCTACTAGTTCTCCAAATTGCTCAAAATTTCTGCTACCAGTTCTCCAGAACCTGTCAGAGCCTGCTGGATTTCACCCCTGCTTCTCCCTCTCCTTTCCTCTCCCTTTTGCTCTTCCTCTCCTTGTCGTTCTCCCACTCCCTCCTCCCTTCCCTTCCACTTTCCTTCCCCCTTCCCCCTTTTTTTAAACTAGCATTTAGTTTGTTTGTTTTTATTTTGGTTGTTAGCCACCCTGATTCTTGGGTAATAAGGCAGGCACGATACACATTTGATAAATAAATAACCACAATAACGTTATCAATAATAATTAATTGCACCTCTCACAGTTACCTTATAGGAAGAGCACGACGGACTGGTGCAGACAAATTGATACCAGCTCTTTACTTTCTAGAATAATGATAGGATTAATATTCTACAATGCATTTCTCTTCTGGAAGTCACATTGTTTGATTATTATTAGCCTTCCTTTTCTTTGCCTGAATGAAAGCCAGAAGCCTTGGTTATCTTATTAGTTTGAAATGTGAATGAAATGTTTTTGGTTTAATAGGATCAAAACCAAAGAAGAGACAGAATACAATAATTTGGCACAGCTAAGTGTTGGCATTAAACATGTAAGTTAATAATAACAGATGTTCCCTACTATTAAAAAATCCTTTGATTTTACTTATAACTTGTTTCCTTGAAATGATAAACAAAGTCTAAATCATGACAGCTATTAAATGTGTGTGTCATAGCAACCCAGTTGTTTCAATTTCTCTGGCTCAACGATCGTAAACAATGTCACCCATAAAATGGCTGTGTGATTCTCTTCCATGGCCTAAAATGCCTATGAAGTCCCTTTTTAATTATTGAGTTAATTAGATTCCTCTAAAAGTTGGGAATAATAGCCAGAGGCCAACATGGTGTTCTCTTGATAATCCTCATCTTGACATGCAAAAGACAGTTTAAATCCTAGTACAGAAATAACCCAGAACACCCATGATATTTCTTGTGCATTGTTCTGTTTCTGCCACTTACTGGAATAACAGAACGTTGGTCTACATTGCCCCCTTTAAAATGATACAGTATATAAAGTTTTAATGAACAGCAAAGGCAGAACAGAATACATCTTTTACAAAGTAAGGAAGGTCCTCCAGTGAGACTTTGCTCCAGGTGACATAGCTTAGGCTTAGGGAAGGCTGGTGATGATTCAAAGTGGAGCATTTCAGATATTGCATCAGGACTATAAAATATCTGTCTACACTTGCCCATCACATTCTAATGTTCTCTCTCTCTCTCTCTCTCTCCCTCCCCCCTCTCTCTCAAGAACCATTTTTAACAGAAGAATAGAATAGAATAGAATAGAATAATAGAGTAGAGTACAATAGAATAACATAGAATAGAATAATAGAGTAGAGTAGAGTAGAGTAGAGTAGAGTAAAGTAGAGTAGAATAGAATAGAATAGAATAGAATAGAATAGAATAATAGAATAGAGTAGAGTAGAGTAGAGTAGAACAGAACAGAACAGAACAGAAC
>JANHFM010003448.1:76080-87354 GCA_032468115.1 Grayia smithii | reverse complement strand
AGCCGGCTGATGTGGGTGTTTTTATTATTTAAATTTATCATTTGCTTTTACAGTTTTAAATTTTTTATGGTTTTACTTGGGTATTCTAAATTGCATTTATTTTAATTGGTTTTTAACTTATTATTATTGTTGTTTTTATTGTGAGCCGCCCCAAGTCCTTCAGGAGAGGGGGTGGCATATAAATGCAATTAATAAAATAATAAAATAAATAAATAAATAATAAATATTTTAATCTTTGAGATAACTAGTGTTTTAAGATACAATATGTCTAGTAGAATGTCTAAACCTAATGTACATATACAGTATGTGGGGCAGGATTCAAAAAGTTCCCTCACAATTTTAGTACATACATCCAATTACCTGATATGTAGTTGTTCTTCTTCTTGGGCCTCTTTATTTTTTTCTCCATGTTGAAAGACAAAATAATTGGTTTTTTCCTGTTTAAAGGATTTCCATCTATTTTCCATTTAGAGTCAGTGTTTGCTGTTAGTCTTCTCATGTATAAAAATAACTCTGCAGAGAGAAGAATAGTCCTGAAGATTTAGTTAAGAAGGGTTTATTTATTCATTTGTATGATTTATAAAGCTAACTGTCTCACAGTAGTGACTCTGTGCAGTGTACAAAGATTAAAGCCACCATTACAGAATACAACCCTTCATTTACTTTTTAAAACAACCCTCAAAATAACAACAACAAAACTGACATCACCAGGGAAGCTCACCTTGGCCCAAACACTTGGGGAAACAGGTCTTACAAAAGAAGTATTACAAAAGAAGAACAGGATTGGAGCACCCATATCTTGGAAGGGAAGATGATGTTCCACAGGGCAGGTATAGTCACAGGAAAGGAGTTAAAGCAGGGGTGCCCAACTTTGGCAACTTTAAGAGTTGTGGACTTCAAATCCCAGAATTCTAGGATTTGAAGTCCACAAGTCTTAAAATTGCTAAGATTGGACACCCCTATTGTCCAAAGGGAAGAGCTTTCCTGCCCTATGATACCACCTATAGCTGTGGGCCGTTTTATCATTATAAATCAGATGATGTTGAATCAAGTCAGCAGGAACGTGAAAGAAAAACATTTTTTCCACAGAATATCATGTAATAAAGTCAATTTCATGTGGTCTTACATGTATGATGATAGTATTTAAAAAGCAGAAACAAGGACAATTCGAGATACCAGGTATTATTTATTGTTCATGTTTAAAGGTGCTAATTATTCTAAACTATTTTACACTATCTTAAAAGCAATGTCTTAAACTTTTATTTTTACATACAAGGTTAAAAAACTGAAGAAGGAACTCTTGCAGATGAAGCAAGAATTATTATATAAGGAGCAAGGCTATGAAACATTACAACAGTGAGTATAAGAAAATAATTGAAATTGACATAAATAATTCATCCCATTGGTTAGAACTAATTCAAATAGAATAATTATTTGTCTTGAAATATGTGAGAAAAATCTACAACCATTTGCCTATCGAAAATCTAACCATCTTTAGAATGCCCTGTTATTAAGAAAGAAAAGCAGAAAGCCGTTTAAAAGGTATAAAAAGTGAAAGAATTGAATAGGTCCCTGTCTGCCACTTGTGTGATGGAGAAAAGCAAAAAAGCCGCAAAAAAGACAAGAAAAGCAGTATTGCAGGCTGATTATTTGGCGCCATGCGCCCTTTCAGTATAATTAGACCTTTACTGAATATTTAACTGTCATGGAAAAGGACAAGCTTCAGTGAGAAGGTTGAAATAAAGGAAAGATGGGGTTGAAATAAATCAGAAATTGGAGAAATCCCATGTTCTTTTTGCTCCACTGATCTTTGCATTCCCTAAGTGCCTGCTCACTCTACTTGTATTTGGCAAAGTTTAGACAAGCATAATACGAATATCTGTTTGAAGACTGCCCTGCCCAAAAGGAAAAGTCAATCATCTAAATTGGCTGGATGGCAAATAAACAGCAGCTATATTAACTCCAATGGCATATTACAGAATACCCAGTGCTAAATAAATGTACTTAATAGAGAGTTGAACAGATTTCTTGCAAGTGTTCCTTTTTTATTTTTTTTAAATGGTTAAGAATTTAAATTTTCCTGTAATCCCCATTACTATGCCAAATTATCTTAAAATATGAAATTAAATAGAATTAAAGTTTAAATAATTCACAACCACAGACTTAAAATTTAAATGAATGTTGGAGATAATAAAAAATGCTGGTATTTTTTTGTTCCCAGTTTGCTTTTTCTTTTAAAGCATAAGTATACCTAAAGCTTTAGAATTTCTGCTTCTATTAAAATTAAAGTTAGTCCAACACATTGGTTGTGTTACATTAATGTAAAATGAAATGTTTAAAACCAACTTGCTTGTAAGTAATTTCATTAGGAAACCAAAGCAAGTTTGGGAAACATTCATAACATTTGTTATGAAAATTGTGGCTGTCAGTTTATGACTAGCACTAATTCTATTTATTGAAAGCAGGGAGTCAGAATGCATTTTATACTGGAAAGACCCTTTATTCATTTCTGCCATATCTGTTATAAAAGTAGTTGCAACTTAAAATGTAATACTTTGAAGCAATGACAAGCAAAAACTGCAGCATGCTGGAAAAGCTCTGATTCATATCACTTGTTTTTATGTGCAGTTAATCCATGTTGGATGATAATGCAGCAAAAATCAAACATGATTAGGAAGTAAATACTTTGCTGTCAATAGCATATTTAAATAGAATCCTGATGTAGATAATGCTTAACATAATGTTAAATTCTGGTTTAGTGTTACAAGCTTTGGACTATAGTGTTTTTCCTTCTTTTTTCTAGTTTGGGATAGGTAAACTAATCTCCACCATATATGTCGTTTAACTGATAATATTTTATCTCCTGTTCATACAACAAATAGTCATCTGTTTCCCGCATTACAGTGCAAAGGCTCTTTTCTTTAATAAAACTTAACACGTCAAATTATGTGGATAATTTTGCTCTAAGCTAATTCTTGAATAATTATTTTTTTAATTGGAAGCCCATAATAAAGTCAAGAAAAGATTTTATTTTCAGGGCAAAAATCCTCTGTGAGAGTATATGTAAGACCTTTCAAATTTTAAACTGATTGTGAATCTTTTCCTTGGAAAATATAACTTAGTAAGTAAGAATGATAGATTATATTGGAAGAAAGAAAACCATGGCATTCTTTCTTATAGAAGAAGGACTAGCAGAGCCTGAGGAAAAAGTGAAAAGAGGGATCATCTTAAAATCACTACGTAGCCACAAATGAACTACGTCCAACTCCCTTTGACTCCCTTTGATTTACCCTCAGTCCTCAGCTAAACAGCCATACTAGTCATAGTGGATCTTTTCACAAAAATGGCTCACTCCATCCCTTATAAAGGGTTGCGTACTGCCAAGGAAACAGCTCAGCTCTTTTTGAATCACATCTATCAATATAGAGGCATGGTCTCCGGAATAGTCTCCACTAGAGGAAGTCCACTTGCTTCCAGATTTTGGAGTGCACTGTTCCCACTTTTGAATGTTCAGGTTATCTTGTCTTCAGCCCACCGCTCTGGAATGAATGACAAGGCAGAGAAAACAAACCAACTCTTGCAGCAATATTTAAGATGTTACTGCAGCTATAGCCAAGATAACTGGTACTCATTACTGCTGTTGCCAGAATTTTCATATAATAACTGTCTCCACATATCAATTGCTATGACCTCCTTTCAAGCCTTGCATGGTGCACAGGTAGAGTTCTACCAGAGAACTCAAGGTAGGAAGAGTCCATCCCAGAGTTGTGGATTTTTGCAAGAGCAGCTGGCTGCACAAACACTGTTGAAACTGCAGCTAGAACAAGTTGAAGTAGTCGTACAAGAAGCTTGCAGATGTTCATTGACAGAAAGGGACACTGAGAGCTGAAGAAGCCAAGTCTGGCTCTCTATCAATTTTTTTATCTGAACAAGACCATCTAAGAAACTGGATGCTAAATTTCTGGGATCCTTCAAGGTCCTTGAACCTTGAACCTTGATCCTGATCCTTCAGATCAGTTCTGAAGCATTTAATTTGCAGATAACACCCTCCATGTAAATGCATCCAGTTTTTCACTGATCCTTGTTGGTCAAAGATAACCCCCCTTGCACCTTACGCTCCCAGCATCCACTCTCACCGTCTATAATTGTGAAAGGAGAAAAAGAATACCAAGTATAAGAAATCTAGGATTCTAGGCAAAGGGGCAAAAGCACACAGTATCTGATCCATTGGAAAAGGTACTCAGAATCTCAATGAACTGGGACAATGCCAGGTATGTCTATGCCCCCCCGACTTGATTCAGCAGTTTCATCATTTTTTGACCAAGCTGCCAGCTCCCCCACTTCGCCATGTAAGGACTCTGTAGCTGAAAGGATTAACCAGCCTCAGTGGGCATATCCGGGGGAAGCAGACTGATGCCATGGAAGAAGGGGGAGACTATTTTTGAAGGGGAGGGTGGTGTAGGAAAAGGAGTGACAGAACCAGGGGAAGGGGTGAAAAGAGGAATCAGCCTAGAAACCCTATGTAGCCACAAATGAACTAAGTCTAACGCCCCCTTCACTACCATTGACCCTTATCTATAACTCTAACCAAATGCTGACCATTAGTTGAGAAGATTCCTGTGCATGGGCTTTTAGCAATAAATCAGTTAAATTGAACCTTCACATGTGAACTTAGTCTTTCACACCTGACATTCCTTTAGTGATGCTGTTTTCTTTTTATTATTTGTTTTATTGAAGTACATAATTTTAATTGTTTCTATTGGACTGCTGTTTTTCTTGCTTAATTCTACTTTTTAGTATAGTGATTGAAATTAATTTTTATCAGATCCATTTTGGTAATGAATATTTATTGTAAATTCTAAAAATAAATCTTTTAAAATTCCAATTATTTGTTTAAAATTGAGTCTCTGGGAGTTAATGTTATAGATGCAGATGAATACTTTGAAATAATTGATCAGTTATGTGTAAAACACTTCATAATTCTTTTTGCTTTCATTCTTTGAAGAAGATATGTTACACTAGAGATACTAAAGTCTAATCTACGCAGTAATACTAGCGTTTAATTTTGGGAGGAGATATTAGTTCAAGTTACTCATTATGATTTAGTATTTTGTGGGAAGCAGGCCAGAAAACGATAAGTTTAAAAAATCTAGATTACTGTATGTGTTATAAATTGGTCTAACAAATAAAAAATCACATTATGGAGGTTATAATCATTTCTAATTTCAATAACCTCCATTTACCTATCTTACAAAGTAGAATATATTTTAGGGAGATATGGATGTAGGTGTATGTATGTATGTATGTATGTATGTATGTACATTGCTTCATGTTAACCTGTAATATTTGGATGAAAATGGAATCTGATTCAGATGTATGACAAAGCTTTTTAGTCTACAGAAAAGTAAAAGTAGGAAAAGGAGATTGGACATTTACATTTATTCATACTTCCTTAGTAAATTTTGACTTTATAATGTTATTCTAATTATAAAATATCAGATAATTTAATAAAAATGAACTCTAAGAAGACAAATATTTGAATAATGACAAATCTTTTCTTCCTTTAAGGGAAGAAAGTTGATACTGTATCTATATTGCAGCATAGGCATTTGACCAACTTAGGTAGACACACATTATGAACTTTATTAAACTTGTGCAATACTATGTTTTTCCTCAGAAGCAAAATTCCCTGGGATTAAAAAGATTTTTTCCTAGGGAGGTACATATAAGAATGTAGCTTTAATTTCCGGGTGATTTGAAGCTTTGTGCTGTCAGTTTGCCAAAGAAATATGGTATTACTAAGATTAAAGTACTCTCTGATGCTCCTATATTTTGATTGAAAATAGTCACTATTTATGGAAGGTAATATTATTAGAATTGCCTGTTCTCTTTCCCTCAATATGATATTCTTCTAAATGCCAGGAACAATACTTTTTTTAGAGTTATTATCAATGTATTATTTCACAGAATTGACCAAAAAATGTCTGGAGGCCAGAATGGATATGAGTTAACTGAAGCCAAAGCTATTATGAATGAATTGAAGTCTATCCAAAAAGCTATAAGCTCTGGTGAAAAAGAAAAGCAAGATTTAATGAAGGTATTTTGATATAATTTTTATTCAGCATTTGTAGTGATGGTCTTTTGTGAATAAGGGTACATTAAGCCCTAACAGCCATCATAATAAGTAAGAGAGGTAGTTTCTAAGGTCTTACTAAATTTGTACAAAAGAAAAAAAAAGAGATTAAATTACAGAACTGGATCTTGAAAACTGGATATGTGTATTTTAGTATCTCCCATACGTTTAGTAGGGTAGGAGTATTTTGACTGCATTGCTTTATTGATTACAGAGTTATGGGCATATCTTTTGGCCTTGTAAAAACTGTTTGCTGATTGCCATTTTCATTTCCAGGCTTTGGAATCCATTGCAAGATAGTATTGACATAGCTAACTAAAGTTTCTCACCATGCCTTTTTAAATATCTTGTGTGAGAGACAGAGAGGAGAATGCATGCACCAAGTTGTCTTTCAAAATAGATATGGTAAATGTTGATGAACAATTATAGGATATTCCTTTCAAAATTATTCTGTCTCTCTCTTGCCTATGCATTTCTTGCTGTGTTGTTGTTCTTTTGTAATAACAAAGCTGCAATGATGTGTTGTTGTTGTCCCCAGAGCCTTGCAAAGTTGAGAGAAAGATTCCTTCTTGGTCAAACTATTGCCCAATCAGAATCAGACTTGACATGCAGCCTGGCACATTCCCAACAGTCTCTCTCCAAGCAAACTTTGGATGCAGGGTCTCAGACAGACATTTCTGGTGATGTATGTTTTTCCTATTATTTAAAGGTGGGGATAAAAAAAAATACGGTAACTCTTGAAGAGATCTGAGTCAAATGTTAGTCAATCTATCAAGAACATTCTAGAGAATGCCTCTCTTGTTTCACTCTCAAAAGGCACTCCTTTCTTTGTGCTGCAGAAATTATACTAAGTGATAGAGATGGTGTCAGATTTTCTAGATGGGATATTTGGAATGTGGTTTATCTACAAATAGTATCTATGTCATTATCATTCATAAGCAGAACTGGAATAGAATGTTCTGGTTTGCAATTTTTTTCCTTGTGTTTTCTCAGATATAAATTTTTTTCTAGAATGTTAATTGTAATCCAAGTTGGTTTTAATCTGGCAAAGTAGCTACAACAGTTATATTAAAAACTTGTAATTTTTTCTTATTCGCAAGAAACTAAACCTTTACTATACTATGGAATACGTCATCATCTTCTCTTATTTATTTTAAGTCTCAAGAATTTCATTGGACATCTTCCCTCCCCTCCTTCTCCCCTCCCTTTCCCGGCTTCCTGATATCCTGAATTTAGATTAACAATGTTTGATTCAGTCTGACCACATCTTCCTCTCCCCTCCAAGTTTTGTTAGAGCTTATTGGTATCACATGCCAAAAACATTTTAATTTAATCTGAGATCATTTTTGAAGTCATTGAACACATTATGTCAAATAAGTCTTATCCAAAATGACATGTATTCATTGAATATTGATGTATATAAATATACGTGAACCTTATTAATTTTTTCTCCAAAAAGCAATGATCAAACCCCAAAGTCCAATTTTAAAAAGTCCAATTTAGTCACTTTAAAATATTTCTCAGTGACTGGAATGAGTGTGAAAACATTCAGAAATGTTTTCTAAACTTTGGTCTGTTTCTTAAGGTGGAATCATAAAAGGCTCTGTGAATGATTGTACTAGGATTTTCTTAGAAGCAGCCCATACTTAAATGTGGTTTTTAACAATTTCAGTCTCATTGAAGTTCTTCTTTGAGCTTTATCGATCTGTTGAGTTCTGAGTTCAAAGTGCTAAGCAACAACTTGGAATTAAATGGAGGTTCAAAGTTGGCCTTAATAGAACTGTACCTTCTTCTATTAAAATATATCCTAAGGTTATTTAGTAGTAATAAATATATATTCTTTTAGAAAATGTTTGAATTAGCCGTTGAGCTGACAAAACAGCAATTAGTGTTCTGAAATGTGTTTCTATTTATTTAGCTCATTTAGCTAAATAAATCAAATTATTTCATGTACCCTTAATGATATAAGCTGTGAGATGGTGATTCTTTCAACAGGTCAGTGTAAAGAACATGCCCAATTTAGCTGAAAAGGTCAGATTGAGTCTTCAGTATGAAGAAGCTAAAAGAAGGTAAAGAAAGAGTTTATTTCTTTGTTACAATATACATTTTGTATCTCAGTCTATAAAGCCATGTAGCCAATATAATGCTTGCAGTGACATCTACTGGATGCATCTCTTGAAAACATAGTTTAATATTCTTATCAGGATCATTTATTTGTGTATATTGGATCATTTATTTTTGTATATTGGACTATTAGTGAATACTCGGAGCTATTTTGTTTCCACTAACAAAAGAATTGTAAGCAAAAGAATGTGAACCAAATTAAACAGCAAATTCAGGGAAACAGGTTATTACTAGCAGTTTCCTCACTTGCAAAACAAACACTTTACTCTTCAGAACTGCCTGTATGTTTAGATGATAATAGGAAAATTAGGATATATAATCTAGTGGCTTTAAGAACATAATCTTAATTGTAATGACATAAAATGTAACACAGCAATCTTAAATTCAATACTAGAACCAAGATGCAAAATACATACCACATACTCAAAAGCAATGTTGGATCTGAATAAAGTGAGCTTTTCAACCTGAAAAAGAATAGCAATTGTTTATCAGATGACATGGGAAATTCTTACTGATACCTAAAGAAATTGCAAATGATGAAAAAAAATGCTACTTGAAATGTTAAAAAGCAACAAACAAATGTTATTAGAAGTCATAACTGAATAGGTAGTCCTAGATCTTCAATCATGCTTTGAGTGACTGTTCGAAGTTGCAACAGCACTGGACAAATATGGCTACACCTGGTCCTTGGAGTTCTGGTCATCCCAGCACCCCTGTAGTTATGTGATGCCAATCTGGGCATCTGGCAACCAGTTCACACTTATAACCAATTGATGCACTCTATAAACACATGATTGCTATTTTCAATCTTCACTGCCATCCTCCTGAAAAAGTTAATTGGGAGCTGGCAGGGAAGGTTGCTAGGGTAAATCACTAGGGTAAATATCCCCTCCCACACACTCTTCTCTAACCACCTCTGTGTTAATGCCATACCCTTCTGTGCCCTCCCTGATTCACACTGCTTCCTCATACATCCTTGCCAATCCACTCTTGCTCAGTCACCCCTTTTATAAACTTTTATAAATAACTCAAAGTGGTGAATGTTATGTCCATATAAGGAAGTTCCATAGAAACCGCTGCTGATTGGCTGATCAGCGGCAGGAAATTTAAAGAGTTGACATTGTCCGGCCAGGCAGCCAGAGCTCAATATAAACCGAGCTCTGAGCGCCTGCCGGCTGTCCGATTCTGAGCTGAATTTAATAAAGAGCTGAAAGTTACTTTGCTGTCGCGTCTCTCTCTTGATACCTGCGCCGATCGAACACTGGTGACGAAGGACTAAGAAGAACCCCAGCAGAAGCTACCAGCACAACCTCACAGATTCCGCCATTTCGAATCCGACCCAGCGCCGCAGCTGCACGACTGAGAAGATGGCATCTCCGCAAGTTTCACTCGCTCCATTCAATCCCAAAACTGAGAAGTGGAGCACGTTTATGATCCATTTCCGCCAGTTCCTGCGCGGAAACAACTACAAAGATATCGACGATGACCAGAAGAGGGGTTTGTTCCTGGCACATTGTGGTCCAGATGTGCTCGACATGGCGGTTGACCTCGTGGCACCAAGAGATATTGAGGAAATGCCCTGGGCTGATCTCAAGCTGCACTACAAAAACATTACGCTCCCACGGGCACCCCAATATCGAACCACTTCAAGTTCCAGCAGCGATGCCAGAAGGAGGGCAAAACCATTAAAGCATTCCTCACAGCCCTCAGAAAACTTGCCACAAATTGCGAGTTCAACAACCTGGACAACGCGATTCGGGATCGAATCGTGTTTGGGCTGCGGAATACATCTCTGAGAAGGAAGCTCCTGAGCTGCCAAAAGATTACCTTAGCGGAGGCAATCGATGAAGTACAGGCATCAGAGACGTCTGATCAAGCGCCCGAGGAAGAAGACAAGAAGCAAAAGACCGTCCATAAACTCCACAGTGCACACCGATCCTCATCGGACAACACCATGACCAGTTCAGAGTCAGATGGGGAGTCAGCAGTCTACAAACTATCCAGGCAGCCGCAATGTGGACCTCCTAAAAATGTCAATGATGACAACTGCTGTGCCAGCTGCCGAGGAGACCACCCGAGGAGCAAATGCCGTTTCTGCGATGCCATGTGTAGACGGTACCTTCGCAAAGGCCACATCGCAGAAGCTTGCCGAGCTACAGAACTGCCTCCACAACCACCGCAATGCCGCAAACAAAAAGACTACCAAGGGTCATCTAGTCGTGCCAGTTACCGGCCGTGACGGGACGATGACTGCTATCATGCCGATAAAGGAGTCCACTCAACATCCGGTGGCCACACCAAGGGACAAGATGGAAGCAAGTTCCATGTGACCCTGCAGCTGGAAGGCGTGCCGTGCAGCATGGAGATGGACTCTGGTTCCTATTATTCCATCATGGACTGGTCACAGTTAAAACGACTCCAACCCACCATTAAGAAGAGCCAAGTGGAACTGCTGCGCACACG
The DNA here is from genome assembly GCA_032468115.1 of Grayia smithii. NCBI lineage: Eukaryota > Metazoa > Chordata > Lepidosauria > Squamata > Grayiidae > Grayia > Grayia smithii. The sequence goes on along the minus strand of JANHFM010003448.1, from coordinate 76,634 downwards.
CCTCAATGACTTCCAAGGGCATCCGATCCAGGTGTTGGGAAGAGCCAATGTTCGAGTCTCCTTCAAGAAGTTCGAGGGAGAACTGCCGGTCACCGTTGTTGCCAGAAACTGCCCCAACCTTTTAGCCATTGAGTGGTTCCAGCCGCTAGGGCTTAGCATCCACGGAATTCACCGCATCCAGATGGATGAGCTCGACAGGCTACTTGAAGACTTTAAAGATGGACTTCCGGTTTCGTTTTCAGCACCGACGACAGCCCTTTTAATGGGCTGCCGGCGCCACAGTTTGTTTGTCAGGAAAGCCGTGACCACCAGCTGACTTTCCCGACCTGATGCTATCTCCCCGGGCGAAGGGGAGATAGCGAGCATTCCAGTCGAGGTCGCGCCCCTCCAGACCCCTGGATTGCAAAGAATCCAGGGATCGAATGGGGACCCCCTGAAAGCTGGAAAATGGCTCCAAACTGCGGCAGCTGCCTGCAATAGTGCAGGGAAGGTGCTGATAACCACCGTTGCAGCAATAATGAAGAAACAATAATGGATTATAATGCAAACGGAGC
>JANHFM010003448.1:12052-28881 GCA_032468115.1 Grayia smithii | reverse complement strand
GCTTTTCCCATTTTGTTAAATTCACACTTATAGATGCACATTTATCTAATAACACTTTTTCTTGTTCTTTCTTCTCATTTTATGAACAGAACACTTACTGGACCACCTCTTATAATCTTTGTTATATCCAATATAATATATTCATTTATTACAGATTCACATTTTGCCAAATGTGCGTCTTTTATCATCCATATCTCTATTCTCCCTGTATTTCTTAATTTTCTCATCTTATTTCAGTTAAAATTTCTTACTCCGTTTATCCAATGCTCCAAGTTTGCACACAGAAAAAAAGACCACTTCGGTGAACAGGAGCCTGGACCAGATCCCAGACAGCAAAATACGTGAGCCCTAGCAGGGCTCAGGTCAGTGACTCAAGCTGTCTCTGTTCCAATTGCCCCAGTTCTCTCCAGCCATATCTCAGGTTTCCACTCTGCACTGCTTCTTGCAGCAAAAGTAGAGTAAAGGTGACAAGAGACTTAGTGGCATTGCTGCACTGTGTCTACTCTGTTCTCATGCATAAAGATAGACACTCTAGTCCTGGGCTGTCAAACTCCCGCCTGTGCGCTGGATGTGTCACGTGCTGGCCATACCCACACCCAGTTTAGCAAAGGGCAAAAAAGTCCCAATACATCACCTCACGCCACTGTGATAATGTGAGTTTGACACCCCTGCTCTAGGCAAACCTTGCCATCATTACCAGCTAGCGCAACAGAAACCTGGTGCCAGTTAAGGTAGACAAGAACCTCCACCACACCGTTACATTCCAAATGCTGCCCAAGTACTTAACAGAATCCAATGTGGTGAGTAATGAAGCTGACTCTGCTGGATTGCATATCTCATTGCACCCTCCTCTACATTGACTTCCCTGGTTACTAAATGCCTCCTGCCTCCGTCTCTTCTGTTTCCTTGGAATGCAACACACTTGTAATTTCATTCTTTTCATTTGTCCAGTCTACAAACCAGACTCCCAAAACAAATCCCAACTCTTGGTGTGTAAAATCAACATTTATGTTTTTATTCACCGTGTTGCTTTCCAGGTAGAGAGAGAAACTATGGAAGCCCTTGGTAGAAGAAGAGCACATTGTGTCTCCCATAACTTTTTAAACTAGTTGTGGCCTATCGCAAAACTAAATATTTTTACAGAAATATCATTTGAGCACTACCCTACTTGAACTCAATTAAATTGTATTTCTAATCACTGTATGTTAAAAGCTTAAGGATTTGTTATATAGTGCTTTGATGCAAATTATCATTTGCGTCTTTATTCTTTTATCTTCTAGTATTGGAGTTTATTATAAATTAAACAGATTTTTGTTTCCCTTATATTTATTTTTAAGGGAGAAGATGGCATACTTCACAAGAGCGAAAATAATCATACCAGCTCTACCAGCTGATGATGTCTAACAATATTTTGCATCAAAGGTGTTATTCATTTTTTAAGTGAATGCTTTTATATTATTGTTCTACAATCTTTTAAAGACATATTAATTCAATTGTAGATATTGTTTATAAAATACATACACTATGCTCTAATGTAACATTTCAGATGTGCAAACTGTTCCCTTTGTCTTTTCTCTAGAAATATAAAGCAAAATATACATTGATACACCAATGAGACTAACTTTGTACAGTTTGTATATGTAAAAACAAAGGAAATCCTAGTATGTATGAACTGCACTGCTACTCTATATCATGCAATGTGTCCCATATGTTTCATTTCCCTGCTTATTTTTTTCACAAGGACAGACTGTGAAAATGGCTGTTGAACCATCTAATAGGTTTTGAAAAAAAAGAGTAGTAGTAGTAATAGTAGTAGTAGTAGTAATATGTACATAGTTTTCAGGAAATGTGAGTCCTCTTCCATGCTAGCAGGTCTGTCTAGTGCATAAAGGTTCTGTTTAGATTTCTGCTGTCTACATGGGAACTTTCAACTCTGACAAAAAATATTTTCCCTTTCTACCTTTTTTTTTAAATGAAGGAAGAGGCCTAGAATACTAAGCTGGAATAGTATCCTTTTTTAATGTACTGAATTTGGGGCTGTATTTCAAATTTCACTGTATCTAAGAGCTTGGAGAGAATATGAGGGAAGTATGTATAACCCTCCATGTGTTAAAATTGATAATATCCAAATGGCAGCTTTTTGGGAAAATGGACTCAAATTCAGTTTTAAACCTGAGTATTCAAAAAATGTAAATTAAAACTAATATGTAAATATATCTAGTAAGATCTTATTAAAATAGTTACATTCATGGAGCCCAAACAGATTTCAATTTCACAAGAATTGTTCTTAACAAATTTATTTCTCTAAGGCAATGTTTCTCAACCTTGTCAACATTAAGATGTGTGAAGTTCAATTCCTAGAATGCTGGAGAAATCTTGAAAATTAATCCACACACACATCTTAAAATTGCCAAAGTTGAAAAAACACTGATCTAAGCACCCATTGTATACTATTGTTTAGAGATTTCTTCTAAGAAACCTTGATAATGAGCATTTAAAATAATATTACTTGGGTTAAGATTAAATAGACCATGTAAATTGGTTCCTAAAATAATTATGGCACAATAAGGATTAAACATGATAAATAAACTTAGTTTGTTTAACCAGCAGCAGGTTTAATACAAGGTGATTTTAAAAAATTGGTTATTCTCCAAAATCAGCTTCTGGCAACAAGTTTACAATAGATACTAGGCAAAGTATTTGAAAAGGGTCTATGACAGTTTACCGCAGCCAACTTGAGACCAACTTGCCATGGCCAACTCACCACGGACAACTCACCTTGGCCAACTTGCTGCAGCCAACTCACTGTGAGACAAGAGTTATACTAATATCAAAGAAATTGTGGAATACAATCATTAAAGAAAGGATGGAAAAAGACAGGCAGAATGAAGTGTGAATGGCAAAAAAAAACTTTAAAAATTATTTTAAATAATTAAATTGAATTGTTAAATTGCCATAAAGCGAGTTGTCCTGTGGTGAGTTGGCTGTGGGGAATTGTCCTGCAGCGAGTTGCCCATGGTAAATTGGCCATGGCGAGTTGGCTGTGGCGAGAAGTCCTATTCTGATTTGAAAAGGTGCTTCACAAAGCACATGTGGGCACATCTGAAATCCCACCCCACCCGTCTTTCTCAAATTGCTGAGGAAACTACTGCACATCTTCCAGAAAGCACAAGTTGGAAGTGGCTGCTTTATCCTTCTATATAGAGGTACTTTTCTAGCTGATCTTCAGTTGTCTTACATATATACACATGTGCAGAGTCTGTGAGCATGTTTAAAGTCTAGAAAATCTGTGCCAAAACTTTGGAAGGATCTCTTCAAGGACTTTTGCTTCATTCAGCCCATCAAGGTGTTTTGCATAGCCATAGTACAGGCACAGGTTTTCTTAGCATCCTCACTTCCCTTGGTAATTCTCATCTGATAACCAGGTACTGATTAGTTTTGATATCATCATGGAACACACAGTGATTAACGCCTTGTTTCAGCAGTGATGTCACAGTTTTGTAGATCAGACCAAAGCAAGGCATCTAATTACTTAAGAAGGGATTGAAGAGCTATTACTGATAAGTGTCTTTACTAAATTAAATCTGCATGCTATACTCCACTGACTAAAGTAGAACTTCTCAGTTTATAAGATCAGGCTATTTAAACAATATAACTATTGCTTCCAAGCCATGGAACATAAGATAATGAGAGCATAAAAGTTATTTAGGCAGTTTTAAAGCCATTTGATGAAAGTGACACATAGTTCTGTATGTGATACATAATCACACACAAAAAAAGACACCGAGGAAACAAAAAGACTTCTACTAATTGTGTACTTGTTCATTTTGCAACATAATTGTATATTGACATGCTGTATTTTATTTTTCAAGGATATAATAGTATTGTTGAAAAAATAGAACATTTACAGTATGTTCCTTGCCATCCTTAGAATTACAGAAGAAAATAAATTATTGTGTCTTAATTTATTTTTGTAAATCTCCCAAAGGGTCCTATTATTATGTACAACTATGTGTAATTATTCAGATCTTTTCAATATTACTTCTACTTGGAAGTAGGAAACTGCTTAATATTTCCTGGGTGCCCTTCTTTTTTTAAACTCATCTTTTAGAAGTGAACTAAACATGTATATGCCACTTACTCTGTCAAGGTCAAGGTCTAAAAGCTGAAATTGCAAAGTTATTTAATATAGAAATGAATGCTGATAATTTCAGCTTCTCAGTTTGACATTACAGTATAATAATGTTTTAGAATGATGTATAGAATTGTACCTTGTGATTTATTTATTTTCAGTCTTATTTATGTACAGTGCAGCTTAATATAGTTCAGTTCTGCACATTTAAATTTGTGGGTTAAAGAAAGCTACTGTGCAAATTGTTTTAGGGACACATATAAATATACCTCCCTCTTTCTCTTCTGAAGGTATGCCACAATATTTAGAGAGAAACAAATATATATATATATTGGCAAGACAAATTTTGTTGACTGTTTATGAAAAGGATCTTCCATCCATGACTTCTTTCACATGCTAAAATTGCAGCAACACCAACTAATACTTAAGAAAACATTTTGAAGTCCTGGAAGTCTTACACAAAGTCGGTTTAGCATTTGAAACAATTTTGAAAACCATGATCATGGATAAATACCAGCCAAGTCTCATATGTCGTATTACAAGTATTATGCAGTATTGTTTAGCCAAATGAACAAAGTGTAAGCAAATCTTTTATTGGATGAAACTAAACTTTAATTTTTATACATTTATGTTATATTTAAGTATTAAATGCTCAGAACTGAACTCAATATTTAATCAGGTTGTATCACAAGTTTCTTCTATCCTAATATTGTCTGTATATGTACACATCCAGATTAACCTTTGTCTCTGCACTTTTAAATTGTTTCAATGATTTGGAAAAATACAGTTTTTTAACAATAACTTTTGCATGCTTCTATTCTTTACCAATACCAGTTAAATCAAGTTTATGTAATTTGTGCAAATGTTCACATAAAACATTCACCAATAAGACCATGGTGGTCCATTAATCAGCATTATGGATGGGTGGTTTCTTGAGTAACAATGATTATGTAAACTGTACTTATGTAACTGAGGTCCTACACAAACCATAATCCATGACACTGTATGATTCTTTTTTCTGATAACATTTTACATACTAAGATATAATATAAAACTGACTGGATCTAAAACTCAGAAATGCAGCAAGTCTGTGCTGTTTTCATTTTATATTACTAAATGCAGATTTTCATGGAAACTGAGGTCCATCCCTATTTTCAGAATGGGAAATAGACTTTGTAATTCAGAGAAGTCATTTTTAAAAATACATTTTATGACACTGGAAATCTGGACATTTCCATTATTAACAGATATGTATATGATATATAAGGGAATAATAACCTTATATCTGTTTATATAGTACATTGAAACGTGTCTATTTAATAATACAAATCAAACTACATAAATATAGATTATGCTAAAAAGAAATAGATGTAATTTTCATCCTAAATTTAATTTTAATATATTTGGCAGATTTTTATTTTTTATTTTAAAATGATGTAGCTATTGTCAAAAAGACTAACTCTTCTGTGCATTTCTTCTGTGGCCTAACAAAAAGAATTGTGATCAATTCTGTTCAGAGAAGTAGAAATCCACTGGTAACCAATGAACAGTGTGTTCTCATATTCCCATCTGACAGCTATCTTTTGAGTAGCCTCCTATCAAATTTCAACAGTGGGCATACTTCGGAACAATAGAGCACATCAATGCTTATCCAACTAGCACTTTTTGTAGCTTTTACTCTTGATGTTCTGTCATCAAACAACTGTCCATTTGTGAAGAGTGTTAAAATTCTGTAAATCTTGACTTCTTTAGGCAAAGCTAAAAGAAAAAAAAATACATTTTACATTATATCTTTTCTTTCCTTTTCGCACTACCTATGTAGCTTTCCAGAGCACCTTCCTTCATTTCATAAAAAATAAGGCTGTTCTAGCCTTGTAAACTACTTAATAGGTTTAACAATATTTTCTTATAAAATGCCATTAACTTTTCCGTTAAGCAATATAATCAGAAATATGCATGTTTTAGCATTTGTGAATATACTGATAGAGTTTGAGTTGAGGATCAGTGAAGAAATGTTTTGTTATTACTATCTGTAAATAGGTACTGTAAATGTTCTCACATTTAGATTATTTGTTCTTTCCAATGATATTTTAATAGATAAAAATGACAAATTGTGATTTCGAAAGTATTAGACTCATAAGATTCATTCTATACTGAAAATATAGTTCAAATATTAATATTTTACTTCTATTTAGGAAACAATAGTCAATTCTTACTTGGATAGATTTAACTACATAATTGAATTTATATTCATTCAGAAGCAAATCCACAGAGTTCAATAATGCTTTCCTCCAGATAAGTACAAATATAATTAACCTAACACTCTTAAGTTTGTAAATTCAATTATGTAACTTGGAGCTGCTTAATAAAAGACATTACACATTATAAATGGATGGCACAGAAGCAATACAGTTTTTAAAATATGTAAACAAAAAAAGAATGCTGTCATCACACAGTAAAATTAATACAGTCTTTCTCAGACTTTAGAAAGTATATTGGGATCATATATACTTAACATTCAAATATCAACACATAACACAACAGAACTGATTCTTTACAATACCAGTATTTCACATCTAATTAAAATATTTTGTTAGCTACTTCTTATATCTTAAAAATAGGTAAAGGCAACAGCATACAAATAAGAGGGGGAAACCTTGGTGTTTTCCATGGTTTAAGATGAATCGTAGTCTGTAGGTACAACTGGAATCTATTAACCAGTATTGCTAATTGAAGGTTTATTTAAAGATTTTGCTGCATATTTGAATTTGTAGCAGAAAGTTTAAATGAGAATAGTCTTTGAATTTTAAGACAGTAGAGATACAAAAACAACCATTTCTGAAAATCAAGTACCAAACTTAGCAGGGTATGATTGTGTAATATAAAGATTCATATTTTTATGACTTTGGATATTTTTGTTTTTACAGTACATTTTAAGTTGAAGTAGACAATAATGTATGATGATGTTTTCTATAGTCATTTTAATCTACTCTTGTTGTGAAGCCAGCATTTTTAGCCTTGTAATAAGAAGGATAACACAACTCTTGAAATAAAAAGTTCAGGAAAAATATTAGAAACTCAAGTGTAATTAATCGAGTAAGGAACAAAGCATCCTTTAATCTTAATTGGAATAAAGTTCTGCACACTGTATTTAAGTGCATGAAAGGAAAAATAGGCTTTCCTGTGTCTCTCAGACTCTTAGACTTCGGGGTCTGTTGTTACTTTCCAAGTGTTGACAAGCATCTAGCACACCTGCCACTGTATAATGGACGGAGGACGATTGAGTATCAACAGAACAGACGCTGTAATTTAGCAATGAGCCTCCAAAAATAAGACAGAATCCGGCAAACCAGCCTATAAAAAGTGCTTCCCCAAAGTCCCACCTTGGAACGATGTCTGGAATAGTTTCATCCCAAAATTCCTGCACAGTGGTATGAGCAACCCAAGACACTGGGACTAAGGCTGCAGCTCCTGATATCCAGCAGAATATTCCTCCCAGCAACAATAACCGCTTCTTTAGATCCTGTTGTTGTTCTCCAATCTTTAAACAATCCAATCCAAAACTTGAGAGTAAGAGACCAGAAAGTCCTAATCCATTGGATATGAACATTAGAATCCTAGAAATTTGGAGCTCAGGGGGTAAAGCTAAAAAAGAATCAAATTCTTTGCATTGCATTCCCCCTTCTTCATGGACCACACAAGCTTGCCAGAGTCCCATTGTCCAGATCTCCAATTCATTCAATTCTAAATTGAGATTTTTCCACTGAGGTAAATAAGTAGTGAGGCAGGCTAAGACCCATCCTAACAGGCAAAATAAAATCCCTGCTAACTGCATTATGGTTCGGTTCACTAAAGCCATTGTAAAGGATGCAATCAACTGGCTGGAAAATCTTTTGGCCAGGTTTTTTGGAACTTTGACTTTATATAGTGGCTGCAGCTCCGATGATGGTTGCTCTTTGCTCTCCTGAATATAAGCTTTAACTATTAACCCTTTAAGAACTCTGAAACATGTTTTTGTTCTTCCTGAATATAAGGTTTCTTGCAAAGGACGAAGGACTCTGCTTAACCATGAGTTGTGTTTTGTGATAAGGATTTGATCTGTTACCTTTCAATTTGCTTGGTAAAATTATATCCCAATGCCTGATGATTGCAAGTCTGAAGATGAACAAAGAAAGCTCTATGACCCCTCACCTAAAAAAAAACAACAGAAATCTTTGTGCTTCAATACGGATTAATTAGATTTTAAGTGGTGATAAAAAAACAGGTCTGTCTGCAACAGGACTTCATTGTAATGGCTACATTTGAGATTTCAGGGCTTCAAATCAAGGCCTTGTAGAGAAAGGCATCCTGTTTTTCTATCTTCTGTACTATTATGCTTCCTATACATTAAGACTTATCTTTCATTCTCATCATTTTTCTGCAAAGAAAGCTTTGAGATATATTGATTTTCTGTCCTGTATGAAGTTACTCTTAAATGGGCTTTCTTTACATCTGAATTTTTCAAGAACAAAAGGTTTGGTGTAGTGGTTAAGATGTCGACCTAGAAAGCAGTAGACTATGAGTTTCAGTCCCACCTTAAGCATGAAAAACCAGGGGGCTGACTTTGAGCCAATCACATACTCTCAGCCCAACTCATATCACAGGTTATTGTTGTGGGGAAGATAGGATGTTTGCTGCTTTGAGCTGTATGTGAAATAATATGCAAGATAAAAATCTTCAAAAATAGAAGTTTAAGCTAACAACTGATGTCTAGCAGTACTCAAGAATCTACCACTGACAAGAATGATTTATTAACAGGTTTTTAATATAAATCTTAGAGATAGAGACAGAGGCATTTGTGATTGTTTGGTAACCCATTTCCTCAACAGGTATAACTAAGGTCTCTGTCAGACTCGTCCACCTTCCAGGAACAAGCAAACTCGCAAATGGTAGCAAAAGTATGTTTATTCGCTGGCGCTGGCAGCTACAAGCAACCTCCGTCCGGAATGAAGCCAGGATTACACATCAATTGTTCAGTTGTAATTTAAAGCCTGTGCGCGCACCGCCCCACCACCCGACCGCGCCCTGCTACTCCTCCCTCATTACCGCAGCTCAGCTGAGAGAACGGCCAGCAACCAGGAAGTGTGGCACATCAGCGGCCAGAATGCCAGTCATCCAGAAGACATCGTAACGTGAGACCGAGGCCGGTACTAAGCCCCTCCACCCCATATGCTCTCACCAAAGTGCTCCCATCACCGTTTGTGCCCCGTGTTCAGGTATGTCATCGGGAGTGTAATGTCGGGAGGCCCGACATGCGGCCCCTCCTACCACGGTGGTCTCTGCAGGTAGAGAGGAAGAAAGAAAAATATGTTATGCTTTCGGTTTCCACGGATACTGTTTATAGAGTTTTTTGAGAAGGCGTGGTGCCTGAAGATCCTCCTTTTTAACCCAGGAGGCTTCGTCAGGGGGATACCCTTTCCAGCGGACTAAGTACATGATTGTTTTGTGTTTCTTTTTGATGTCTAGTATTTTATCTATTTCGTAATGTTGGTCTTTAATGGGGTCGGGTTGGCTATATATTATTTTGTTTCCGATGGGTTGTATTAGACTCGTATGAAATACTGGATGAACCTTCCCTAGTAAAGGTGGTAGGTACAATCTAATAGTTACCGGGTTGATTACCTCCTTTATTTCAAACGGTCCTATAAATTTTGGACCCAGTTTCTTGCTTGGTAATTGTAACTTAAGATACTTGGTTGACAAATAAACCTGATCACCTTGTTTATATTGTATACTCAGTTTTCATTTTTTATCAGCTTGTTTTTGGTATTCCTTTAGAGCTATATCCAAGGTTTTTCTTTCGTCATCCCAGCAGCCCTGAATATGTTTACTCCATCCAGTGGGAGTGAATGGTTGCTGCCCAGGTCCTTGTATCTCTGGAATAGCAACAACCTCCCTACCTGATGTTATGTAAAAGGGAATGAGTCCAGTACTACTGTGTATAGTATTATTGTACGCCACTTCAGCGAAAGGGAGTAGATCAACCCATTCGGCTTGTTGGCGAGTAACGTAGCTACGCAGATATCTTTCTACCATGGCATTGGCTCGTTCTGCAGCCCCATTTGTGCATGGATGATAGGCCAAGCTTAGTCCCTGGGATGAGCCAATCCATCTAATAAATGCCCGCCAAAATTTGGTGATGAACTGAACACCCCTATTGGAGATAATGCATTTAGGTGTGCCATGCAAGGGATAAATATGTCGGATGAACAATTCTGCTAGGCGTGTAGCTGAAAGTAGACCTTTGCAAGGGATAAAGTGTGCCTGGCGAGAAAATAGATCTATAACGGTCCATATAACCGTATATCCGGAATTGGTGGGTAGGTCTACAATAAAATCCATGGCTATTTCTTCCCATGGTCTTGTTGGGGTAGCCACGGATTGTACGAGCCCGGGTGGTTTCCCTACCCGTGATTTTGTGGTTGCACATGTACGACACTCCCTTGTGTAGTCTAATACAGTTCTCCGTAAACCCGACCACCAGAATTGTCTCCGTACAAGATGGAGGGTTTTGAGAAATCCAAAGTGTTCAGCTGTTTTCACATCATGGCATCGTTGCATGATATTGTGTCTCATCCTTATGGGTATATACAGTTTTTTCCCCCTTCCATGCTAATCCTTCCCTCATATCTAACGTGTCTTTGTGCTTTTGAAACCACTCATCCTGTTCTAAAGTATTGTGGAGTTCCTCATGCCATGGGTTGCTGTTCCCTGTTTGAACAGCTTGCTTGGCTATATGGGTATCGGCCATTAACGGCTGTACAACCTCTTCGCATTGGCTATTGTATTGTGGTAACCGCGAGAGTGCATCGGCTAGAAAATTATTTCCTGCTGGTACATATCTAAGATGGAATTGGAATCGCTTAAAATATTGGGCCCAACGGACCTGTTTCGGAGATAGCCATCTAGGGCTTTGTAATGCCTCCAGATTTTTATGGTCCGTCCATACTTCAAAGGGTACTGGGGTCCTCTCCAACAAATGTCTCCATGTACGCAACGCCCAGTGTATGGCGAACGCTTCCTTCTCCCAAATAGCCCATGAAAGCTCTGTTGCAGATAGTTTGCGTGACAGGGTTTGAACGTACCAGTGGTGTCTGCTTGTAGGAAGACCGCTCCTACAGCTACATCACTGGCATCGGCTTGGACAATAAATTGTCGTGTCATATCATGATGTTTAAGAATAGGTTCCTGTGCAAATAGTTTCTTCAACAGATCAAAGGCCCTCTGACATTCCACCGTCCATTCTATAGGGCGTCCAGGCCGTGGTGGTTCATGGGTGTTTTTTGTTTTTAATAGGTCGGTTATGGGCAACGCTATCTCAGCGAAATTGGGGATAAATTAAAGATAAAAATTGGCAAAGCCAAAAAACTTTGCACTTGCCGTCGGGTTTTTGGGGAAGACCATTCTAACACAGCAGCTACCTTAGCCGGATCCATTGAAATCCCGTTAGCTGAAATGCAGTAACCCAGGTATTCTATTTGGTTCTTATGGAATTCGCATTTGGAATGTTTAACAAAAAGTTTTGCATTCAATAACCGTTTTAATACCTTCCGTACTAACTGAACGTGTTCCTCCTTTGTTTTGCTGTAGATGAGAATGTCGTCTAAATAGAAGAGAACCCCTCTGTACAGGAATTCATGTAGTACATTATTAATCAACTGCATAAAAACTGCTGGAGCCCCTTGTAACCCAAAAGGCATTACCCTATATTGGTAACTGCCCAGTGGGCAATTGAAAGTTGTCTTCCATTCGTCACCTTGACGAATCCGAACACGATGGTAGGCCTCACGTAGGTCTAACTTTGTAAATATCTTCCCAGAGGTTAAAGCGGCTAATAAATCTTTCATGAGTGGGAGAGGGTACAGTGACTCTATACAAACAGCATTCAGGCCCCTATAGTCCACACATAACCTCAGTCCTCCATCTTTTTTCCCTCTAAACATAACTGGAGCAGCCATGTGAGACCGGCTGGGTTGGATAAATCCCCGTTGAAGATTTTTATCAATATATGCCCGGAGTTCTTCCAGCTCCCGCTGTGTCATCGAATACATCCGGGGTTTGGGATGTTTAGCTCCCGGGAGTAACTCAATGGCACAGTCCGTTGAGCGGTGTGGTGGTAGGGACTCACATGCCTCCTCACTAAAAACCTCCAAGAGATCCATATATTCTATGGGAACCTTCTCTAGTGACCCCATTGCCATCCCTTGCTTACCCTCTTGACGTTTAGTCACCCTTTCCACATCCTCCCCCACCCCCAGTCCTGATGGTTGAGGACCCAGTTCTAAACGCAATTTACGATAGCCATGAGCTCACCATATGACTGGTTGCCATTTGTCTAGCCAGGTTAAGCCAAGTATAAGTGGCTCCATTATGTTCTCTACTATTATGAACCTGATCTCCTCCCAATGTTCTCCTATCATTAGTTTTACTGGTTCCGTTATTAAGGTGGCCGGTTTTCCCCCTAGTGTTGAGACATCCATCTGCTCAAATGAGATGGGTGTGCATAGGGGTTTCACGTTAAGACCCAAGGCGGTCACTAATGATTGCCTCATAAGGCACCTGGTGCACCCGGTATCGATTAAAGCGTTTTGTTCCATGATTTTCAAGGTACGAGAGTTCGTCAGTGTTACCGGGAGTATAAAGGGGCGCACTGGAGCACTTACCATAGGATTGCCGTCACTGTCGCTTTCATCGCTATCTGGCAGGACTCCTGATACTCCTAATGATGGTGCAGTGGTAGACTTACGTCCCTCTTCTGGTCCTGGTATCTCCACCCGTGTTGGTGTTGATGCAACCTGGAACCCACGTCGTTCTTGTGTAGATCTAGCTCTTGCGGTCTCCTTTGGAGTTGGAGTTGGTACAGTCCCTAAAGGTACCGGTGGATAAGGACAATCTACTGCACGATGTCCTTCCTGATCACACTGAAAACATCGCATGGACGGTCTCCGGGCTGGACTTCCTCTCCGGATTGGCACATTAGGTGCGGCCCATCCGCCTGGCTTGGGATTTGGCTTGTCCATGACTCACCGAGGCAGATAGACGGGTCCATCACCATTACGCTTGACTGTGACATTACCACCCTCGATACGTGGTCGAAATTCCTTTAAACTTAGATCAAATTCTATTGCGGCCTTAAACCATTCAGCCAGCTTGTTCGGTACTCCTCGATATGTACATGCTTGACGAATGTCTTTGTCAAGACCAGAGTGGAATTGATGGATAACTAGTAGCTCTGGCCACGTCCCCAGCCTATTAGACAATTTTCTAAACTCATGAATATAGTCTTTGACTGGCCGGCCTCGTTGTTTTACAGCCAGTATTTCTCCCTCAGCCGATTTTACCCGCGATTCATCTTCAAAACAGAGACGTAAAGCCTCTAGAAATAGTCCAGGCTGGGTCAGTTCTTTGGCGTGTGTGCTGTGTAAGTCCGCTAGCCAGTCCACTGCCTCACCAGACAAAACGGAGGTTATTGCCACGACCATAGCCCAAGGCGAGTCGTATAAATGGCTGAACTGGTCGAAATGATTGATCACATGTGTTGTAAATAATGCCACATGATCCGGACTCCCATCAAATGATGCTCCGAGAGGTGGGGGACCCCATTGTGGAGGGTGCTGAAATTGCCATGGGACAGGTCCATACCAGGGGGGTGTTGGAGGCTGGTTTGTGGGCTGTCGGGTTCTTTGGTGTTGTCTGGCTCCCCCCTCCTGTGCCCGTTGCCGTAACTCTGGACTTGTATCCTCTCTAGCTACCCATAAAGTGGGGTAGAAAGAGGGTAGCGGGGCGTTCGTGAACCTCTGTCACGGGGCCGGGAATCTCCCTCATCAACCACACCTGCCATGAGCGCGTGTCTTGAAACCTAGTATCCTCCAACTGTCCCTTCATAAGCTCTAACGTACTATCTCCAGGACTACATGTGTAACTATCATCTGTATCATCCTCATCTACCCACCTGCATTCCCGCCATTCCCTCCATTTTCGCGCTGATTCCATTTCAGGTGGCGGTGGTTTATCCCCCACTGTCTTTGGGGCATGCAATGCCAAGCTTTGCCACCACCACCCTGATGACGCTGACTCCTCCCCCTCTGGTCTCATCCGCTCTTTCATTCGGGCTTTAGTCTTGCCTTCCTTCGGCCTCACCACTGTCTCCAACACCTCCGGAGGTGAGGGGGTAGTCTCCTCAGCCACTCCACCAACCTGTGGCCTCTCTTCTCCAGTGTCCTCTAAGGGTGCGCCTGCCGCCCCCTCCGCCATTCCGCTGTTCTGTGCGTAGTCGCGGGAGCGTAAGAGGAGCGAAGACGGTGAATCCTGGCTTACTGTCAGACTCGTCCACCTTCCAGGAACAAGCAAACTTGCAAATGGTAGCAAAAGTATGTTTATTCGCTGGCACTGGCAGCTACGAGCAACCTCCATCTGGAATGAAGCCAGGATTACACATCAATTGTTCAGTTGTAATTTAAAGCCTGCACGCGCGCCGCCCCACCACCCGACCACGCCCTGCTACTCCTCCCTCATTACCGCAGCTCAGCTGAGAGAACGTCCGGCAATCAGGAAGTGCGGCGCATCAGCGGCCGGAATGCCGGCCATCCAGAAGACATCGTAACGTGAGACTGAGGCCGGTACTAAGCCCCTCCACCCCTATACACTCTCACCAAAGTGCTCCCATCACCGTTTGTGCCCCATGTTCAGGTATGTCGTTGGGAGTGTAATGTCGGGAGGCCCAACAGTCTCATTCGTTTATATTATTTTCACAAAAACACCTTAAACCTTTTCTACTAGGAGTATAAAGAATGAGCTATGCAAATTAGGGCATGCATGTACAACTGATTTTCTTATTTTATAATGTATCTTTTCTTTCATGTACACCGAGAGAGTATGCACCAAGACAAATTCCTTGTGTGTCCAATCACACTTGGCCAATAAAGAATTCTATTATTTTATAATGTGCTTATACTTGCTGCTAACACATAGGAAAAGCAGCCTCTTCACTTCCAAGAATGTTAACCCAATACAGAGAATATACTTTAGATTAAGAATTGTGTCATTGCTTTATTTCGTTCTGCAATGGCAACTAGCAAAAGTAGGTTAAATGGCTTTAAATTCTTTATTTAAAAAAAACCACCCTTTAAGTTTAAGATAAGAGAGGAAGGATTTCACAATTTATTCTTCTTCATAATACTGGCAGTGATAGCAAATTTTGTCCTGTTTTGTGCCCAGTCTCTCTTGCAGGCTTGTGGTAGATCTCACAGAAATAGTACTTTTTTTTTTGTAGAGTTCATGGTATAGCCGTGCTTCTAAGCATAGGATTATAACTAGGTTTCAGGATAATATTTGCATAGTGAAGTTTTAGAATTGCATTGTCTTTAAGGAAATTGAACCTTTGCAAGATAGAGATCCTGTTTGATCAAAATCAAACACATTCTCATCACTTCCAGGATAGATTACTGCAATCTGCTTTATCTGGTGCTGCCTTTGCAGACTATTGGAAACTGCAATTGGAGCAAAATATTTTAGCCTGCGTTTCTAGTGAGTAAGAGCTACAATAGCTTTAAAACACCAGTAGGCTTTGGAGTACAACTCATAATGCTGGCTCGAGCTATAAGGCCCATCACAGCTTGGCTATCAAACACAGTCCAGTTTGTATCCTGCAAATAGACATCTTATGCTCTTATTTTGAAGAGGGATGTTAGACTCAATGCTTTTGCTCTGCAGTGCTGGAAGTGCCTCTTTTCTGATATTTGATTAGTGCCCATGCTGATGTCCTTTGGAAAGGATGTAAAGACAATGTAATTCAATATTTATTTGTTATGGTCACCGATCAGCCCCTGCAGAGATATAGATTATTCTTAACTGATTCAATTGTTTTAACAGTTTTATTTTATTCTTGTTTTTTATAACCTAATATGTGAACCACTGGGAACCACACAGAACTATAGAAATATTGTAAGTAAATAAATAAATAAATCTATCTAACAGGAGGAAAATGCAAACAAAAAAAACCTCCTTCACCAGTAATGCTGTATGCTGTGTTGTGAACTTCTGAAATTCTGTACAAAATCCTGTAGTTTGTAATAAGGAACTAAAGTCTCAGAAAAATTCAGTGAACATACAAAATATGTTTAGCATAAAGGCTAAAATTACACCTCTAATCATATTATAAATGTTGGTAGTGCTTGCATTAATTTTGGTACACATGTATTTGTTTTTCTCCTTATATGTAGACTAGCCATTAGAAGTTGTTGTCCTAAAAAAAGATTCCATTACATGGAATATGACACAATTCTCTTTAAGGTGACTGCTAGCCTAAAAATAATTAGGGTTGTGATTGATCTCTTGGAAATGCTGAGAACATAATACACTCCTATAATGAGAGTTGACTGCGCATTGCTGTGGTTAGCGTGGAAGTCACATGAAGTGTTGTTCAAGTGGAGCTCAACTTCTTACAAATTCACAGGTATGTGAAATATTTGTTGCAGCTTGTTTTCTTCTTTGTTTTCTTCTTTGCTTCTGTTCCTCACTTATCTCCAATTCGTTGTTATTCTCTTTAGAATATTTAGAATGTACCAGAAGTCTCACTTTTAGATTCTCTAAACCAGTGTTTCTCAACCTTGGCCACTGGAAGATGTGTGGACTTCAACTCCCAGAATTCCCCAGCCAG
>JANHFM010003447.1:276664-289952 GCA_032468115.1 Grayia smithii | reverse complement strand
GCAGTTAAAACCTGGCTTTTCCGGCAGGCATGGGGCCGCTGATCTTGCTATTATGATCCAGCGAGATCCGGCCCAAATGAGATGTGAGTGTTCTTTTTTATTCTTTTTTATTTTTATTGTTTTAAACTTGTTTTTTAAACTGTTAAATTTTATTGTGTCGCTGTGCTTTCTGTTGTGAGCCGCCTGGAGTCCTTCGGGAGTTGGGTGGCATATAAATTAAATATAAATAAATAAATAAATATAATTATCAAGAGAAGAAGCAATATGTTTTGCAGTACAGTGAAATTCTTCAGCTGCTAGATTGGCTGTGTGATGATGAATATATTCTCAGGGTCTTCTTTCCCCCTGGTAATTGCAACTCCAGGGTGGAGGAAAGCCTCAAATCCAGGAGCAATGTTTACGGGCTGCCTGAAAAATGCCCTCAAGCAGAGAGATTCTCTGTTGGACCCTTGAGAAAAAATATTTTTATTATCATCCAGGTCTTGTGCAATTTTGAGGCCAAGTACTTGTATTTCTGCAAAGTACCCCATACTTAAACAATCTCACCTTTTTCAGTATTTTCTATCACCAACAGCAACTAGTTTGTTGATAATATGAGGAATTCAGCCCCATGCTATTACTCTGATTTGCTGCTTCCCTGGTATAGTAAGGCAGTGCAAAGTTAGTTTGGGTTGTATAGAGGTGAGGTAAGAAGGAAATGCAATCTTGCTTCTTTTTTCATTCTTCTCCTAGCCCTGGGGTCAGCAACCATAAACACGGGAGCCATTTGAACCCATTTCCGACAGAAAAGAAAACACCAGGAGCCACAAAACTCTTCCTGTGCTGACTATTTCTTGAGCCACCACAAAACTACAATATGTAATTGAATGAAACGTTCTGTTTTCTTCTGAAACTTTTCTTTTCTTGGATTTATCCATTGTTGGCCTACCGGAGGTAGAAAAGCTCAATAAATCACATGCCGGTGGGTGTTGCACATATTTTGAACGATAGGGAGCTGCAGCAGAGGGATGAAAGAGCCCTGTCCTAGCCCAAATGAATAATTAGGTTTTCCATACTTCATTAGAGGTGGTAACATGACAGGAGTAGAATCTGAGAGAGGACAAGCTTAGGCTTGGGACAGTTCTTCATTTGACATAGCCCTGGGGGGTGGTGGTGAGATGGGGGACAAAGAAAGAGGTATGCCACATACTGATACACTTCAAATATGCTTTTGAATCCCACCCCCGTTCTTCTTCCAATTAGCAAACCTCTCCTGAAAATCCTCCTGAAGCCCAGCAAAATGGAACTCTTTTTCTCTAGCAATAACTGCCCTGGGAGGATTCCTCATCAGAAACCACCCTCCCAGCCCAAACTTGGCCAGTCTCACCTCATCCAATTTGCTCAAAGTATATTTCAGTGGATAAATAAAACATTTATTTGTCACTGATTGAAAAAGTAAAAATTATAAAATTTTGGAAAATGTTGCTGCTGTGGAAGGAAGGATTATTTTTTTATGTGTGCTGCAGCCCTACCCACCAGGCTGCAAGGAGGGATTTTGTTTAAAATTTATTTACTCTATAGAAGTTGGCTGGTTACAAAATGGCTGTTTACAAAATGTACTGGAAATTAAGTTCTATAGAGCAAACGATCCTCCCACAAAGTGTTGATTTATCAGAAAGTGTCTTGGTGAGATGGTTTCCTGTTATTCTTAGATAGCCATAAAGTTTTCTACTAGGGGGCTACTAGATCTTAATTGGAACAATCCCAATCACCAGATGACAGCAAAGAGCTAGATATTACTGTATCTCTTTGCTGCCATCTAGGGGTGATCTGGATTTTTGCAGGCCAGATCTGGTAGTTCATATAGTCTGGAGGAACCTGTCAGAAGTCAATACATTTACTATTTCCTCTACATAAAAATCCTGGTGCAGTTTGTGAAAATAAAATAAATAATCAAGAGAACAATCAAGTATTCAAGTCTTTTAAAAAGTTAACAAGAATGGGGCTCAGCAAACTAGAGAGGAATGTGGTTCCAGAGGGCATGTGTCACTAATCAGAAAGGCATATCGTCTAAGTCTTGTTAGTTGACTCTGTTTCACAGAAGGATTTCAAGCATGTCCAGTAAGATGAGCAGAGGGAAGCAATCCTACAAATAGCCAAGTCCTGTTTTGCCATGTAGGGCTTTATAGAGAGTAACCAGCACCTTGAATTGTATCTGGAAGTAGTGCAAGTTAGGAAGCAATAGTATTATATGGACACACTTGTACTGTCATATTCTGAACCAATTACAGTTTCTAAATTATGTCCAAGGGCACCCTTGTGTCAAGTTAATTGTAGTGGACCAAGTAAGAAGTGTGTAAGGCATGAGTGGCTGTGAATATGGCCTCTTTATCTCAGAATAGGTTCATATGGCACACAAGTTTGGTTCTTCTATCCACAGCTGCCACCTGTGCTTGAGTAAGAGCTGTGTTACTAAGAGGACTGACAAACTGCACACCAAATAGTTTTAAGAGAGAATGTTTCCTTTCAGAATTAAATATAGAACCCCTCCATATCCAGGAGGCCCTAAGACCCATATCCTTTCAATCTTGCTAGGATTAGGATGCAGTCTGTTCTTTCCTATTCATACCCCTAAAGACCCGATACACTGGAAAAGACTCTTGTTATCATCACTTGGTTGGTCCAAGGTGGAAATATATAATTGTGTACCATCAGCATACTGCTGATATTTCATGCCATGTTGACAAATAACTTCACCGAGCAGTTTATTGTAGATCAGCAAGTGAATTTTAATGAAAGTTAAAGCCAGGAATTCCCACAATGATCTCTGTATTCGGAATATCTATAATTTTAGTTCTATAGTGGATTGCTTCTACCAGGAGTTAAACAAAATGAGAGTGAAGAAAGATGATAGTGCACTTTATATTGTGCTTAGAACAACAATAAATAACTTATGGGTTTGTTTCTTAATTAACACCACATTTATAACATTGAATAAGAGCTGAATCCTTAGAAAACTATTACACTTTAGATTTAAAATCTGAGTAGTATTATATGTTGCACTAGCTTCATCTTTTTAGTTAGTTGGCATATTTGATCTGGGGGGTCCAATGCTAAACATATGCCATTATCATTTTCAGAATCTGATTTAAAGTGATGTGTGCAGGCCCTACATAGCAATAAATTGGGGGCACTTAATAGAGAGATTATGTAACTTAACTGAGGCTAGATATCTTGAATTAATTTTTAAACATATGAATACACAGAGCATTGTTTGCTTTGTTTCCAGTAAAATACATTTTTTAATTAAGCAAAGGAAACAAAAGGAAATAGGCAGAGAGAAATAAAGGTGAAAAGACCGGAAATAGAAGGAATGTGGAAGATTGAGGGAAGAGAAAGGAAATTGGAGACATTCCTTTCAATGTGTCATTAGATTTAAATATGAATTGAAAATGGGTGTTTATAGTGAAGGTAGTTGTGTATGCTTAATTATGAAAAGCATAATATAAGTCATTTCAGGAAGAAAGAACTAATCAGGAATGCATTTAACCATTGCAACCTGAACAGTGTGATGACCGGTATGGATGATGCAGTCATGAGAATTATTCAGCTGTTATTGCTACACTGTCCCGCCTCTGAATTTGTGCATGGTTGTCAGTTCTGCCATCTTCAGTTTGCCCCTAAATATTTCTGAGCCACTCAATCTTTAAAATATATTGAGATAACATGTGGGCTTATTTGACTATATTACACTTTGACCATATTATCCTTACTCCTGTCCAGCAAGTAATTTTAAGCCATGATCCTTGCTAACAAGTAGGGAATGATTTTATATTGTAAAATTTACCTTATTTTGATATTCATTCCTGAAATGCTTCTTGTGTTTCTCCAGATCTGGCAAAAGTCCCTGAACTAGACATGAGATGCAGATCTTGGGCTGCAAGCTCTCTTGATTTGGCTTCAGGGAGGAGTAAGACAGAGTGACAGCTCAGCATATTGCATCACATTCTTTGTATCAGGTATCATCAAGACCTTGAAGTGATGTCATCTCTAAAAGTAATTTCTTACTGAAGACATGAATTGCACCAGTTGTCAATGCGATCCAGTAGGTGGTTCTACACAGGGTAATTGTTTGGACTTGGTGAGTGGTTAAATGGCAAAATTGGACATTGTTAGACTTTCCTTTGGAATTTTGAACATATCTCTAGGATGTTTTCAAGGGGGGAAGGTAGAATGAAGTATGACAGGAGATAGTAATAGGTAAAAGATAGAAAAGCAAACTGAATTTGCTGCTGAAATGAAGTTACAAAATCCATGTCATGTGCCCCCACATCTCTCCTTAATTAGTTTCCATCTATTATTTCTTGTCTTCCCTTCTGCTGATTTGGAAAACAGGTTGACCTCCTCTTCTTTGTGGCAGCCTCTCAAATATTGGAATACTGCTGTCATGTTGCTCCTAGTCCTTCTTTTTGCTAGTTATATCCAATTCCTGCAACAGTTCTTCATATGTTTTAACCTTCAGTTCCTAATTATCTTTGTTGCTTTTCTCTGTACTCTTTCCAGAATCTCAACATCTTTTTTATATTATGGTGGCCAAAACTGGATGCAGTATGTCAAGTGTGGTCTTGCCAAGGCCTTATAAAGCCTTGGCAAGCCTTCATATGATTCCATTAATGCAGCCTAGGATTGCACTGGCTTTTTTGGCAATTACAGCACACTGCTAATTCATATCTAAGTAATAGTCCACTAGGACTACAATATCCCTGCTATTGAGCGAGGTACCACACATACTGAACCTGTGCATTTAGTTGTTCTTGCCTAAGTGTAAATCTTACTTTTCTCTACAATGACTTTCATTTTGTTAGATAGGGACCAAGATATTGAAGACTACTGCCTGAATACAGTACTCTAGATGAGAGCATATAGGACAAATCCAGAAAAGCGTGGACTAAGGTCGCCCATCCTATTTCATCATTCTCTTCAGTGCCTGTTGCTTCATTCTGCATAAGGTATAGTTAGTTCTGGTCTTTATAGTTGAGTAGGATACTGACTTTTCAGTAGTCTGGTTCACATATGCTATGTTCATCACTTGTGAACATAGGTTGCCTCAGTTGATGACATAAGTGCATGTCCAGTTCATTCAAATGCCTGAGATATTGTTCTTAAGCATTAGGTTAGGCACTGACATTAATTGTATATTAATTAAGCATTTATTAATTGAGTCTATATACAATATGCTGATTTTCTCTTTCAAAATCCAAGAATGAGAGGCAATTGTGAACTAAGATTTGGATAGTCCCAAAACCCCACTGAGTCCCTTTTCCCCCAGGTAGTTACCCATAAGTTGGATTTCCTAATGAGACCAGTAATAGTACTAGAATTTGCTGCTTTCCCGGGAGCAAATAGTATAGAAATAATAGGGTGTGGTGCTCAAGGTCCTAACAATGCTTAATGCCCCTTTATGTATTAATCATGGGAGAAGTGTCCTCATTAATATTAAAGAACAGCGCAGCCCTGTCTTCCGTGCACTGCTCTCACATGTCAAATGCAGGATCCTGTGAGGAGCTGTTTGCATACAGGCTTTACCAGTTCACATGCTATATTGGCTGGCTAAGGCTGCTTCCTGCTTCAGGCAAACTTCTTGCCTCCTTCTGCTAACAAGGTGGTTGGCATAACTTGGTTCTAATTCTGTTTATTTCTTGGAAGGAAAGTTTTGAACTTTTAGCTGTACACTAATGGCATTTGTGGGCTCTGTGGAATATATATGGATGCTGCTACCTATGGCCTTTATTAAAAGCACTGTTACTCCCCTAAAGCATGTATTTGTTTGGGATATTTGGAACTTGGGATGACAGACTGGGTAGAGGGTGGATCAGGATGATTTGGGAGGAATCTGTCAGACTCAAGGACTAGAGGAAGGCACTTTAATGGAACTGCAAATAATAGCCTATACTATCTACCATGATTTTATTTGGTGAGCTAGGTTAGTCAAGAAATTCTTTCAGATCCCATACACATACCAAGGGAGATAATAATATGTAGGGTTAGGGTTCTTGCAAAGATTTCAGCAATCAACTATATGAAAACCTAGATCAGGGAATTCTTCCTGAGGAAAAATCAGTTTGAGGCATGCTTTAAGGCAGTGTTTCTCAACCTTGGCCCCTGGAAGATATGTGGACTTCAACTCCCAGAGCTGAGTTGGGGCATTCTGGGAGTTGCAGTCCACATATCTTCCAGTGGCCAAGGTTGAGAAACACTGCTTTAAGGAGAACAGAGCTGGAGCCAGAGACAGAGTCAACCCTGAAGGGAATTTGCAGCATTGTACATTTAATTTGGAAAAGGAAGCACAGCCAAAGCTTTAAAACTGCAAATCCAGGATGTAGGTGAGGCCTGCAGGTTTCCCACTTTATTTTAAGCATGAATGTTGATCTTATAATGTTGATCTTATAGTTCAAAATGAATGTGAAAG
The DNA here is from genome assembly GCA_032468115.1 of Grayia smithii. Taxonomy (NCBI): domain Eukaryota; kingdom Metazoa; phylum Chordata; class Lepidosauria; order Squamata; family Grayiidae; genus Grayia; species Grayia smithii. The sequence goes on along the minus strand of JANHFM010003447.1, from coordinate 283,504 downwards.
ACTCTAGAAAACCAATGGCCACTGTATATGACAAAAGCTTTTTTTAAAAAAAAGCTTGACTGGATTTCTTCGCTCGTGCGAAGAATGAATGAATGAAGATTAATGAAGTTAATTTATTATTAGTTCAGTATTTTTAATTCATTCATTTGTGAAATATTTAATGTGCATAAACATTAAACAACAACAACAACAACAACCTGAAAGCAGTTTATAGCAGAAATTAACTGCACTACTTAAGGTTCACTGTGTCTCCTACAAAATCTTGTGTTTGCTCATCTTCTCAGAATGTCTAGGTCAAGAACCAGTCCTTGGGAGCCATGGATGATTGCTTTGATTGTGTTAGCGATATTGCTGGTCTTAGCCACTGCCATTGGTCTGCTTGTGTACTTTTTGATATTTGGTAAGTATATTTCTTTTTCAGTCCATATGATTTGAATGGCTTTGTGCTTAAACATCTTTCAATAATCAGAAAGAAAAAAAAATATGTAGTGCATTTCTTTCCTGAAGAATTTTATTCCAACTGGATCATTTCAAGCCAGGCCATCTACATAACATATTTATTATGGATTGGCAATGTTTTCCTGCCTGATTTCTGTGTTGGTGTATCACCCAAGACAACCTATGATCCTGTTATATCCTGCCAGCATTGTGTAATAGGCAGAAGGAATAACCCTGAGGAATAGGATGAAGAGCTACAACCAAGACAATGGTCAGATAAAAGACATCTGAGTCCAGGGCAGAAATGTAATTTGAGAAAGCATATCAAACATGACTCTCCTTGTTTCTCATGAAGAAAAAAGAGAGGAGGGAGTACTTCCAGACTTGCAAAATTCTGTGACTATAATCAAGTAGTCTTGGACTTACAGCCATTTATTGAGAGACTGAAGTTATGACATCGCTCAAAGAAGTGACTAATGACCAGTCAATGCATTTATTTATTTATCACATGATTGTGATTTGGTTGCTCAGAAACCGCTCGCACTTACAACAGTTGTGGTACTATGCAGTCATATAATCTCTATTTGTGACCTTCCCAACTAGCTTTCAACAAGCAAAATCAATAGGGAAGCTGACAAGGAAGATCACAAACTGTGGTCAGGTCATGTGTCAGTTAATGGTACAGTGACTTGCTTAACAACTGTGGTTGCAAAATTGGATGCGGTCATGTGGTACCTTTCTTAATGACTGTATCACTTGATGACAATTTTTTGGTCCCAATTGTTGTCATTAAGTCAAGGACCATCTGCAATAAAAGTAATACAGGTAGTCCTTGACTTATGACCATAACTGAGCCCAAATTTTCCATTGATAAGCAAGACAGTTATTCAGTTTTGCCCCATTTTATGACCTTTCTTGCCACAGTTGTTGTGTAAATCACTGCAGTTGTTAAATTAGTAACATTGGTAGTTGTTAAGTGAAACTGGCTTCTTCATTGACTTTGATTGTCAGAAAGTCACAAAAGGTGATCACATGACTTTGGGTCATTGCAACCGTCATAAATTCATGCCAGTTGCCAAGTGTCTAAATTTTGATCATGTAACCATGGGATGCTGTAATGGTGCAGAAAATGGTCATAAGTCACTTTTTTCAGTGCTGTTGTAGCTTTGAATGGTCACTAAATGAATCACCGTAAGCCAAGGATTCCCTGTATTAACTACCTATCTTTGATTTCCAAGTTTGGTCTATTTTGGAAGGCTGCCATAAGTCTTAAATGTTTGGATATACGGTAATAGAATTACTAAGCTGCTTGGCAAAATAAGCCCAATGGACAGTGATGAGACAGTGAATGGTGTCTGATAAGTCGAAGGAAGAATCTGCTCATGTTTTGTTTTACAGGATTGGAACCTGATTAAAAAGGTTCTCTGTATATATCAGTATGCATGTACTGTACAAGACTACATGTACACTGCAACATTTGCATCTTAGCAGAAAGTAGCCAACTCCTGATTCTGGCCTTTCACCAAGGAATTTTAATCCTTTCATTAGAGATTCTGAAAGAAGGATGAATAACAAAATCAATCTTGAGACTAGCCAACCATCAAACATGAGAAGACATAGTTGATTATTTCTTTGTAGATGAGGAATTGTTTGAACTAGCATGGCTTCTTTCCACTTGACATACACTCTATCTGATAGCTCCAAAACTCAATAACTTTACTTATCTAGGACCAATTTTTGAGATACCATTCATAATCTGCATTGACCTGCATTCTTCCCATACAAAATAAGGGAAATATATTAAAATTCTTTGCTTTAGACTTAAAATACCTGTATTTTTCAGAGTATAAGATGCACCTTCCCCCCCCCAGCCCAAAGAGGGTGAAAATCAGGGTGCGTCTTATACTCCAAATGTAGCCCCACCCAGCGTCTCAAACAGAAATTTCAGAGGCAGAAAGAAGCTTCAGCAAAAATGCTTCAGAAAGAAGCTTCAGAAAAAAGTCTCCAAAAAAATCTCCGAAAGAAGCTTCAGCAAAAAAAAAATCTCCTCCGGAAGAAGTTTCAGCAAAAAAGCCTCCTCTGGAACAAGCTTCAGAAAAAAAGTCTTGAAATAGAGCTTCAAAAAAAAAAGCCTTAGAGGCTTTTTTTCTGAAGCTCTGTTTGGGAGGCTTTCAGAAGCAGAAAAAAAAGTTTTTCCTGAAACAGAGTTTCAGAAGTTTCAGAGGCAGAAAAAAAAGTTTTTCCTGAAACAGAATTTCAGAAGTTTCAGAGGCAGAAAAAAAAAGCAAGGCACAGAACTCATAACCATGGAACCTACTGCTAAAATCACTTCTGGGAACAGCTGATTGGGGGTATTCCAGGAGGCAGATCCACCCCAATGAGCTTTTTTCTTATTTTCCTCCTCAAAAACTAAGGTGCGTCCTCTATTCCGGTGCATTTTACACTCCGAAAAATACACTATCTCTTTCACATCATGGTAGTTAATTCTATAAAACCTCTAAATTATTAAAAACTTTCCTCTTTTGATGATTGCTTAATTGTGTCTCATTCTTGTAAATTAATTGATACTACAATATAAATACTTTCATTCTTTCTCTTCATATGCAGATCAGAAGCTATTCTTTTACAATGCTTCCTTTAAAATCAATAATGTGCAATATAAGCCTAGCTTTGACAAACAGACTTCAGCAGAATTTAGAGAACTGAGCAGAAGTATTGAGATTTTGGTAAGTCAGAATGATTTTTTAAAATGCATTTAATGTTCTAAATTCTATTCTGGAGAAGGAAAAGAACACAGACAGACACAGAAACTTTGGGAGAGGACAATTCTTCTCCATTTTTCTGTTTCTTTTATTTGGAAGTTGATATGGGATTCTGCAAATTGTAAATCTTTCCTTCCCCTTTAGTAAACTGCACAAACTTCTTAGCAGCTTTTATGAATCTCTATCTTGTCTGCGCTCCTTGCGAGCCAGCTAAAAAAATATCCCATAACAAACAATGGGTTCTGTTAATAATCATTTGTTCATTCAAATAAATATATATGCTGAATATATATTGAGGAAACATGAATTAGAAGAATATGAGCATGATTTTAAAACTAGAGAAGGAGGTGTTAATAATCTGAGCTACAGATGCCTCAACCATCCCTAGAATTGACAATGAATTAAAATTGGTAGATAATTTCTGCCTTTTAGGAACAGCATTTATGGGAATAAGAAAAATTACCTTAATGGAGCTGAAGCATTTCTTAAATCTATAATAGATAATATTTGGAAGTGACCCAGGCAGATGATTCCCTATTTTCATGGAACTATAAAAAGGAGGGGGAGGTACAGCACAATCAGACTTGCAAGATTCTGTTATTATAGCAAATGTCAATAAAAGTAGTTTTAGCCTACCTGTGAAGCTGATTCCCAGTCTGGTCTACCTAATGGTGCTCATTGCAATCAACAGTAAAAGAACCAGCAGTCCAGAAATGTTCTATATTTTAGCAGTTTGTAGAGCACCAATGAAGTCCTTGAAAAAAATATGCAGATGCTGGAATATGCCAATATCTACAAAGATTGAAATGGTGCAGGTAATGTTTTTCCATGTGACATTTTTATGAAATATGAAAATTGGGCATCTAAGAAACAGGATAGAATAAGTATTAATGCTTTTAAATTTTAATGATGATGAGAAGACTCCTGAGAATGCCATGAAAAACCAAGAAAATAAACAAATGGTTCATAGAACAAATCAACTCAAGGCATACATGAACAGGCTCAAATTATCATGTTAAGGACATATTACACAAATATCCAGCTCTCTAAAGAAGTCTATAATGCTAAAGAAGATGGAAAGAGAAAAATAGGATGTTCAGCAGCAAGGTGTGTGCACTATTTGGAATATCTGGATGACAGGTTGGAGACATTGAATTTTGGAGAAAAATTATCTATGTGTGGTCATGGACAATTGGACCAACTTGATTGTAAATACTCAATTCAAAGACAGTATTCTCATATCCCAACACATGGAACTATTAGCAGAATTAGCAAGTGTGAAGGTATTTTTCCAACTGGGTGCATTAGCTGGGTTTGGCACATGCTACATGCCACAGGATGAAGGAAGCACACGCCTACATATGCTTAGAACATTATGCAGTTGATACACTTTAAATATATGCCCTTTGGGTTGAGTTTAAGTGTTTCATAACAGCATGCAACAATTGATAGAAGGCATTCCAAGAACTTTGATATATGCTTGTGTATATCATAAAAGAATACAGGTAGTCCTCATCTTATAATGGTTCATTTAGTGACTGTTCAAAGTTACAACAGCACTAAAAAGTGATTTATAACCATTTTTCACACTTATGACCATTGCAGCATCCCCATGGTCACATAATCAAAATTCAGACACTTGACAACTGATTCATATTTATGATGGTTGCAGTGTCCTGGGGTAATATGATCACTTTTTGTGACCTCAGACTAGCATAGTCAATGGAGCAGCTAGATTCACTTAGCAACCGTGTCTCTAACTTAACAACTGAAGTGCTTCACTTAACAATTCTGGCAGGAAAAGATAAAATTGGGCAAAATTCAGTTTACAACTATCTCACGTAGCAACAGAAATTGGGGGCTCTTGGTTGTAAGTGAAAGATTACCTGTGCAATCAATGATTAAACCTGGACTTCAGAAAAGCCAGGTTCTCAAGTATGAAACTGAAAAAAGCAAACATTATTTTAAAGTTTGAGAAATATAATATCAGAGAGAAATAGTAACAAAATATGGTATTAAACTAGCCTGGCCCAAAGTTAAGACAGCTCTAATTCAATTAAAAGTTAACACTTAGAACAAGTCATAGTATCAGTGAAATATTGGTTGAGATATTTAAATTAGCTCAACATGCCAATCCTTTGGTAAAACAACTGGGAAGAGATTGCACCAGGGTTCATTGTAAAGTTGCACAGTTTTGTCACCTCTATTTCAAATATTAGCTTGTGGCTAGCTTAGAGGAAATCCCCATTCAAATGGTCAATAAAGCCTAGACTGTTAAATAGATGTGTAACTCTTTTTACAGCTCAATTTCATTCTAATTAGACCATCTTATACTGCAATTTAATAGCTTCCATTTGTGGAAGGCTTTTAAAGGACTTTCCAAGCAGGCTTATCTTTTATAGGCATGTTTTATTTATTTTAATTTTTATTTCTTTATTGTAGATCCAGATATATTCTTTTTAGAAATAAATTATCTTAGAGGAATGGTAAATTTGTGAGGTTTCCTATCCTATTATCCAACCAACCATAATTAGAATAATAGTAGAATAGAAGGAATGGAAGAGACTTTGGAGATCAAGTAATCCCTTCTTAATGTAGGAATTCTCTACTATAATATAGCTATCCAATGAAAAAGTCAAGCATTTTCTAAGGCAGTTCATTCCATTGCTAAATCACTCATTCTCCAAATATCTCCAGGTTCTCAGTGTTCTTTTTAAAATATGTTTTCCAGAACTTGGTACAGTATTCTAATTGTGGTCAGAATAGAATAAAATAAGACTTCTCTTGACACTAAATTTCTGTTGAGCCCCCACCCCCCAGTTCATTTGTTTTTCCCCCATATGCTTTACAATACTGGCTCATTTTCAATTTGTGAGCTATCAAGGTACTCCGATTTTTTTTTCATCTATATTTCTCCCAGCATGCCATCCCACTTCGTACTTGGGCCTTTAATTTATTTATTTATTTATTTATTTTTATTCAAATCTAAGACATAAGTTGCTTAAAGTCACCTCCAAGTGACTCTAGGCAGCATGAAATTTGAAGAAAATAAACAATATATTCCTGTTGAGATACATTTACTGGTTTCTATCCATTGTTCTAGCTTGTTCCTGAATTCTGATACTGTCTTCTTAAGTGTTATTCCCCCTAACTTTATATCAGTGGCATTTTTTATTATAAAATTTTAAATCTTTCATCCAAGTTATTTACAAATGTTAACTCAGATGATAAAGAAAGAATGGTCAAGTTTGTCCTTTTAAGCCTGGCCAGATTGTTTTAATTGATTCACACTGTACTGATTTTTTTACTGCCACATGGATGTCCATGAAAAAATGGTCAGAATCTGCAAAGATGATGGACTATGTTACTATACAAGCCCCGCCCTTTCCCAATGCAATTCTCAGCATGTACAAAACTAGCATGGCTATGATAGGGACATTGTGTCCATCATCTTGCAGACATGAAAACATAGACCTAGGTCAGTATTTCTCAACCTTGGCAACTTGAAGAGGTGTGGACTTCAACTCCCAGAATTCCCCAGCCAGCATGGCTGGCTGGGGACTTCTGGGAGTTGACGTCCACACTAGGAGTGGGGTCTACCCACCTTCGCTACCGGTTCTCTTCGTGCGCGCGCGTAAAC
>JANHFM010003447.1:221611-234466 GCA_032468115.1 Grayia smithii | reverse complement strand
TCATATTCTAACCAAGTGCAAGATATTCCATCTGCTCTTATTACATTAAGTTCTTTAAGATACAGTACCCCCTCTTTTTCATACAATAAATTTTGATAGGCCACTTCCCCAATCTTATGATGTATACTTATATTTTCTATAGCATGTCTCGGTATCGCCCATATCGGAATCTTATAATCCATTTTATAAAAATATTTTTTCCATATCCTTAATAAAGCACTTCTCAATATATGACTTTTAAATACAGCATCCACTTTTTTGTCATACAATACATAAGCATGCCAGCCATACAATAAATCATAACCTTCTATATTCAATATTCTTTTTTCCATCGAGTTAAACCAGTCACTTATTGCAGATAATACCACAGCATCATAATATAGTTTCAAATTTGGCATTTTAAGTCCTCCTCTTTCTCTTACATCTTGTATTATTTTCAATTTAACTCTTGACCTTTTACTTGCCCACACAAATTCATTAATACCTCTTTGCCATTCATTTATAACATCATCTTTTTTAATTATAGGTATCATTTGAAATAAAAACAAAAATTTTGGCAAAATATTCATCTTCACCGCTGCTATTCTACCCAACCATGATAATCGTAATTTTTTCCAACTTTCCAATTCTTTTTGAGTCTTTTGCCATAATTCCTGATAATTATGTTTGTATAACTTCTTATTAGAAGCTGTGATATATACTCCTAGATACTTAACTTTTGAGACTATCTCAAAACCTGATATTTCTTCTAACTCTCTCCTCTGTATCAAAGACATATTTTTAACAATTATTTTCCTTTTATATTTATTAACCTTAAACCCTGAAACCAAACCATACTGTAACAATATCTCATTTAATTCTTTAGTAGGTTGAGATGGGTTTGTAACCGTAATAACCAAGTCATCTGCAAATGCTCTTAATTTATATTCTTCCCAGTGATTTTCTTTATGTGTCTTTTCAGCCTTCTAATTCAGCTTTTTTGATTTTCCAGTACTGTGAATTATGAGCTTGTCAAAGTTGCTTAGGATGGGCAGCCATATAAACCTTAGAAATAAAGAAATAGTTTTTATGCTCCACTCTACAAGCTCAGGTGCAAAACCCAGCTAATCTTATACACCACTTTAATAATCTTCCTATTTTTGTTATATTACATTACAACCAGTGGTAGGTTGCTCCCGGTTCAGCCCGGTTCGCGCGATCCGGTAGCGGTGACGGGGTGACGTCACCGAACCAGTTCTCTGCGGCCGGGAGCTGGGGCCACCCACACGCCCGTACTTACATTTCTCTGCTCTGTGCATGCGCAGAGTGCTTGTTTTGAGTTTTTTTCCAAGAAGAGTAGTTAGTGCACATGCACGGAGCGCGCGTTCAGCGTGCATGAGAGCGAAGCGAGTGCATGAAGCGCGTGCAAAGCGCGTGCATGAAGAGAACCGGTAGTACAGGTAAGTAGAACCCACCCCGATTACAACTATTATTTATATATTACTAACTTTTCATGTATTGCTTCTAACACTTAGTTAATCCCCATGCCTTTGTTAGTGAATTGTCATAGGCAAAAACCAAAAATCCAAAGCAGGTCTTATCAGGGGTGAAATCCAGCAGGTTCTGACAGGTTCTGGAGAGCCGGTAGCGGAAATTTTGAGTAGTTCAGAGAACCAGCAAATGCCACCTCTGGCTGGCCCCAAAATGGGGTGGGAATGGAGATTTTGCAATATTATTCCTCCAGGAGGGGATAGAATGGAGATTTTGCAGTATCCTTCCCCTGGAGTGGGGTGGGAATGGAGATTTTGCAATATCCTTCCCCTGCCACACCCACCAAGCCACGCCCATAGAACCGGTAGAGAAAAATTTTAGATTTCACCCCTGGGTCTTATCCTCCATGTGGTAAGATGGCGTTTCAAGTCACCCCAGTTTCATTTGGGGCAACAACGTGTTTGAGGAAACCTGCTTACTTATCGTTAGAATAAAACTATTGCCCACATTTCCTCTTATAAGAAATAACTCAATCTTTATGTGAAAAACGCTGTGAATTATCATGCCTGTTAAGAACAAATTAATTATTTGACAACACAATGAACAAAAAGCACAAGTGCCAAGAGTAGAAGCATATGCAGGAAAGATGAGGTAGAAACATATGATTGTGTATGAAGTCCAAATATATATTCGGTAGTGAAACAGCTACTATCTTCCACCTGCTCTCAGCTCAGTCATGCATTTCACCACCTACTGGTTCTCTGTCACTGTAAGGACGGAAGCATCATAAATAAGAATGACTAAGTGTTAGGAAGAGGGAGCCAACTGATTTCTTTCTCCCTTGTCCAATCTGCAACCTTGAATTCACTTCTACTACATTCGACTACAAATGTGGAATGTAGTTGGAAACCAAGTTGTCAGCTTATGCATTAAAAAAAAGCATATCCTAGCCTTGTGCAGAAAGCAGAAATGCATATAGATATCATTGTCATGTACTATGGTTGAAATGAAGATACAGGGAACAGTAAAAACTTGATGTGGGGGCTGGGGCACGATTCCAGAGATTGTGTAAATACGGACAGCTGAGGGGAGTGAATGCAAAACAAGGTTGAGCAATAGCAAGCAGGATATACTAAAATCTCTCAATGCCTGGATACTTATTTTTTTACATATTAGGCTAAACAGCTTTTTTCCCCAGATCCTTTCTGAGAAATCTGTTCCCTCTTAAAACAAAAATGATATATATAAACTGGAACTTCTGGCATTTCCCTTAATTCGAGTGTTAGAGCACGCTATAGCAAGAAAGCTGTGCAGAGGCAGTCAAGCAATGCCTCAAGGAAACTGACATTTAAACTAATGTCCTCCCAAAAGAGGTCCTTTTAAATAGCCTTCAATACCTCTTGTAGATGACCCAGGGGTGGGCTTCAAAAATTTTAGCAAGGGGTTCTCTGCCTATTTGTTGGGTGGGCGTGGCCATGATGGGTGTGGCCTAGTTGGCCTCCTGCACCATGGCAGAGGGGTGTTTTTGCCCTTCCTGGGCTCCAGAGGCTTTTCCTCCTGGGGAGGGCAAAAACGGCCTCCCCAGGCTCCAGAGGCCCTCTGGAGGCCGGAAACGGGCCCAAACTTCTGGTAGGCCTGTTTTTCGCCCTCCCCGAGCCTCGGTGCATACCCTGCAGTTACCTGCATCCGAAACGGGCCACATGGGGATGCCTAGGAGGGGTGGGGTGGGCAGGGCCAGCCAGGAATGAGATTTGGGGGTTCTCCAAACTGCACAGAATTGTAGCTAGAGGTTCTCCCAATCCCCTGCAAACCCCCAGCAGCCCACCCCTGAGATGACCTAACTATCTTAACCAAATTACTATTCCCAAGTTAAGATGTCAGGGTTCCAGGTAAGCTTTCGTTGAAATAAAACCATCTCACCTTCAGTGTTCAAAGTCCATTTTTTATTCAACTAGCAACCTGGCATGTGAACCTCCCAGTGAATTCCAAAACTGAAAGCATTCCAGATTTCAACCCTCGTCAGTTCACTCAATCCTCCCCCTCCCTTGTCACGAGCACCAATCAAGTCCTCCTTCATCTGTACACCCTCTTCTTCCACCGACCGATGCAATTACTCCTTCCATGTATTACATAACCTTATTATGACTATCACACAAACCCCTCTCCCTCCCCCCTTGTAGAATTGGCAGCTTGGAATGTAGCTAATAAGACTTCCAAAGCTGTCATAAGTATGGCAACAATCTCTAAAATGAACTGGAGGATAAATACAACACTATAGACTTTGCATTCTGTCCTGTTTTTGCTTTTCTGCTTTACATGCAAATGAATACATCAGTAAATATTGGAAATTAATTCTCTTATGTGCTGACATTTTCCAAGTGATTGTTACAGGACTAATCCTGTAACAAAATGAGGTCCTTATTTCATGGATGAATTCTGGGAATGTAAGAACAACCTCCTTCCTGATCTTTCACTCTCAATTTTCTGATTCTCATCACTAAGTCAGGTTTATATAAACTTCTTCCATTTTCTTCAGCTGTACAAGACTGAGAAAGAATTGGAACAACCAGGGTTTTGTTCCAACTACCAAACAAATTCTTGAAACATATCCATGTTAAGTTTTTAATGGTTCCTCTGTGCTCTGTCCTATGATGTACCCAGGTTAATTCCTGTTGTACTGAACCAGTTGTTTCTGAATAAGCAGTGAGCAAATATATTCTAGACGGTGAAATCATAAAAGGTAAAGAACATGTAAAGTTGCATGGGCCATTTCATCTCTCGTAGAGGTGTACAAGTTGTGACTTTAGTCTATATGTAGCTTCTATAGAGCCATAGTTATATCCTGCAGAAGTCTCTTCAAACTGAACTTTTCAGTTTGAAGAAAGGGGACATTATTAAAAATTTTGGAGTTTAATTTACATAATGTAAGTAAAAATAACTTAAATAAAATTTAACTCACTGTTGACCCAGTTCTCTTTTCCTGTTGTGGGTCTCAGCTTAAAGATTATGTAAGACTTTCTCCTTTGATATGACAAATGATGGTATCCATTGGGAAGTCTGAAAAAAGATACTGTCAATACAGTAGAAGCTTTATCTCATCTGCTCCCAACTCTAAAATGTCTTGGGTTAACCTTCCTCTTGATATCAAAGACCAGTAAATGAGAGGAAGAACTTGTAGTTTTCTTTTACAATCTGACTGGCAATAGCTAGGAGTGGATAAACAGCATGAAACAAGTTCAAAGTAAGTTATATAAGCCAAAAAGAAAGGATTTTTGTAGCTATGTTATAATATTACTATTTCCTGTAGGTTTTTCAGTGAAGGGTCCCTATTTCCTTAAAATCCTTTTCTATGATTTAATACTGTATGTTATTCGGTTACAAGTTTCAAAGCAAGAGAAACTTTTCAAGGCTTTTACTCTCCTTAATATAATTTCTTGGAACTCAATTTCATATGCACCTCAGAATTATCAGGTTAATTCTGACAAATTATTAACAAAACAACAAAGAGGAAGAACAAATAGATGCTAAAATAAGATAACTGGAACAAAAGTATTAAAGTAACAACAAAAGACTACTGATGAAAGAATTGCAAGAAACCAAGCAGCAACTAAATTTGTTAGAAATGAATAAATTGCAGGAAAAAAAAATGTTAACTGAATAATTTTGCACATGGAAATACACCAAGAATTTTTTTTAGCCTATTAACTTAGGAAAAAATCAACAACACAGAGAATATCAGTAAAAAAGAAAAAAGACAAATTGCTATAGTTAAGATTGGAATGTAACGTTGTTTTAATAATTTAAATTGTTTTATATTTTAATTTAATGATTTAAATTGTTTTATATTGACAGAAAAGATCCAAGTTGGTTAACAAATCAATAGACAGGAATATAAGCTTAACTGTTATGCAGATAATCTAATATTCAACCACAAAGGGCAATAAGACAGTTGATGAAGACAATCCAGAGCTTTGGAGAATTTTATAAATATAAAATCAATGGCCCCAAACTGAACTTAATTACAAGATAATTACAACTTAATTACAACACAAATAGAAAAAAAAATCTCTTGAGGGAATCTTCTGGCTGTCAGATAACCGAGTTGTTGAAATATGTTGGTTTGTATTTGATGGAAAATAATCAAGAAATATATCAATATAACTATGCTAAATGATTGCAAAGAGTCAAATGAGATCTTGAAAGGTGGAGAAATTTAAAGCCTTCCTGGTTAGGATGAATTGCAATCATCCAACCAAATGCACTGGCCAAGATAAATTACTGCTGCAAACAGTGACCATTTCAATCTTCCTTTATAAAAATGACAAGAAAAGCTCAGCAACTTTGTATGGTGCAGGACCTAGAGTTCAATTTAAAATTTTACAAGATTTAAAAGATGAACTCCCAAATTTTAAATTGCATAACAAAGTAAATTGTCTGTCATTATTAAAAAAAATAGTTAAAATTACCAAACTGCAGAATGTCAATGTTAAAAGGAGCAGGCCTAACTAACTTCATCCTTGGATATTTATGGCACAGAAACACAAAAGACAGAAACTTAAAAGGACCTAATTTAAGTATAATAAAAGTTGTGCAACTCCATAAGAAAAGTAAGAAGCTCCAACAATTTCACTGTTAGCTTATTCTTTAAAATCTTTCCATGATGGAGACAATTACAGTAAGACAAATATAATTACATATGCAGATAAAGTCCACCCAGACTCCATGAACTGATTAAAGACACAGTAAGAATTATAGAGTGGAGGCAGAATTATCAGATTAGAATTTAGTTCCACAATTTAGTAACTGATTATCAGTCTGCTAGCCAGAAAAAAGATGGATAGTTAGTTCAAACAGGGCAAAGTTAGGCCACGTCATCGTAAAATGACAGGAATGGACCTGTCTCACTAACTTAATCCACAAAGGTCAGGAAAATAATCAATCCTGATATATATGAATGCAACTCTTTTAATTTATTTTCATACCTTACTGACACAGAGGATATTCTGTTTTCTCTGAACAGAACCATAAATAGCTAGGGTTTTCTTTATGATCCTGTAATCCCTTCTATTGGGATGGAGTTGGGGAAACTGAATGGAGTTGAGCATTTACTGGCTGGATGCCCTTCCTGACACCTATGCAGTGTTCACAGCAGATAATTTCTCTTTGTGCCCTGATAGAGAAATATCTGATCCTCCTAGGATGCCTAGGATGGAACTTTCAACCTTCAACCTGCGAGCATCTTCACATCTAACCTATTGCACTATTCAGATCCATACATTTCTAAAGGACTTAAGATCCTAAACTTTGGAAATACATAAAATATTCTAGATACAATATACTTTCTATGGTCATCCAACCTAGATTTTTTTTTTCAGTAGTCATTTGAATAATACTTGTACAAACATATTCATAAATGGCTAGTATTAGATAGATTTCTAAAGGAATTAAGATCCTGAGCTTTGTAAATAAGTAAAGCATTCTAGATATATCTTCTATTATTATTTTTTTATCCAACCCAGATTTTTTTCACTAGTCATCTAAAGAATCCTTGTACAAAACAAGGATTTGTACAAACTGTTTGAAGATTTAGTCGCTGTGCTTTGCTAACTGAAAGATAAACCATATTATGCTCAGTATGACATAAGCCTAGCCCTTATGATCTGTAAATTATGGTTTCTGATCAATAAGGTTGTTCCATGACATAGTTAAATATTTATTGTGATCCTTGAACATGCAACCAAAGACATAAACATAATTCATAAATAAACAAGTAACCAACCAACATGATCGATACATACCTCACAGAATATAAATTCATGTATATATGTATGTAAATATCTTCAGAAATCTATTAGCCATCATTGCAGTAACTGCACAACAACATATTGTCTTGTTTATGATGGCTATGGTTTGCCAAAAAGTAAGATGCTACATTTTAAACAGCTGCAGTTTTTTTAGTGGGCAGCCCAATGAATATATTCTAAAATTGGTAGTGGTGACTGGAGCTTGTTATCATTCTTTGTCTGCATTAGTATAGGAGAACTTTCTAGAATAGTATGGTGGCTGGGGATTTTGGGGAGTTGAAGTCCACACATTTAAAATTGCCAAGTTGAAAACATTGCCCTAGAGAATTGGGGTATTTTTTTAAAGTAAAAAAGTATCAGACATACTCACTCTGATACACAAATTATTTATTATGCTATCATAGCCTGTAGGAACAAGCTTAAAGGAACAGGGATGCAACTGATCTATGTAGATTTATGCATATATATATATGTGTGTGTGGAGTTAGGCTCACTGGAGAAGAGCCTAATGCTGGGAAATATTGAGCGCAAAAGAAGAAGGGAATAGAGAACGAGGTGGCTGGATGGAGTCACTGAAGCAGTAGGCATGAGTTTAAATGGACTCCAGAGGATGGTAGAGGACAGGAAGGCCTGGAGAAATGTTGTCAACAGGGTTGCGATGTGTTGGACATGACTTCGCAACTAACAACAACAATACCATCCATAATCTTGATTTTTAACATTTATTTAATATTGTGTTTTGTTATTAATTTTTATGTTTTAATATTTATGCTTTTATATCACTGTAAATCACCCAGAGTCATTGGTAATACAGGAACTATATAAATTTAACAAACAAGCAAATATTGTAAGTGCTAAATAAGTTATTTTATGCCTTTCCTGTGATAATGCAAATAATCTGGGAAAATAATTGGATATTTCTGTTCAGGTGAAACCCCTAATGTCCTTCAGGAAGCAACAGTAAAACTCATAGACACCGAAGTTTGCAATAGAAGGGAAGTGTACAATGGGGCAATAAAACCTGGAATGATATGTGCTGGATATCTTGAAGGAGGAATTGATTCCTGCCAGGTATGTTTATTTCTTATATCAACCAGTGGGCTAATAATGATCCAGCATTATCCAATTTATTAATCCAAGTATTCCAATTTTGTAGAATACTAATTACCTTGAATTTAATATGAATCTCTGGGAAGATACATTCCAGACAACATGCATCATGATAAAGAAATAATGCTTGGGCCCCCAATACATTATTTGATCAAGGGAACATGAAGCACATTGATCCTGTATTTGTGGATCAGTAGTGTCATATGGCAATATTCAGGCCAGAATGCACTACTTGGCACAGCCAACTCACTGCAGCCGACTTGCCATGGCCAACATATCCTGGCTAACTAAGGGCAGCCAACTCGCCATGGCCAACTCACCACAGGACAACTCACTATGGGACAATTCAACAATTCAATTTAAGTATTTAAAATAATTAAAAGATTATTTTAATTTTTGTAGTTCACATTTCATTTTGTCTCTTCTTTTGCATTTGTTCTTTAAACTTTCTATTCTTCAATATTGTCGGGGGCAATAAGCTAACTTTGTAAAAACACCACTTGAGGGAGGCAAAAGTCCTAATAAGCAGGCATATACACGGAATGAAGGCTATTGCCAAGCATATTGATTTGTGCTTAAGAAACTGTAAACTGCCCTGAGTCTCCGGAGAAGGGCGGCATATAAGTTGGAATAAAATAAAAAATAAAAAAAATACTACTGTAATTCTTATCCCATGGTCACAATGACATTTAATGAACATAAATGCTGGCTATTTAAATAGTTATTCCTTTTGCTTTAAACTAACAATTATTTTTCTCCTGCTAGGGTGACTCCGGGGGTCCACTGATGACATTTGATTCAAGACAAATGTGGTACCTTGTTGGCATAGTGAGCTGGGGGGATGAATGTGGAAAACCAAATAAGCCTGGCGTCTACACACAAGTAACTTACTATCGAGACTGGATTACTAAATATACCGGGCTTTGATATAATAAATACAAAAAGATGCACATTTTGAAGCTGCATAGATGACATCTAGGTGGTACAAAGGGACTATGATTTTATATATGAGTATTTGTGTTATCCCATAAGTCATTAATAAAACTAGCATGTTTTAAAAAGAAATAATGCATTTGGACTGTTAAACCAAAGCACCTATTGTAAAATATGCATTCCCAGTGAAAAGATTGCAAATTTGCTTTCACATAGACTGAATAATTTTGTTCACTTTCCAACTGTTCTGTTTTCCCATGCCTTCAAAGAAACATTAGTGAAAGAGAGTCTATGTCTTAAAAACATTGGGCATTATCCTTAACTATTAAGCAGCTACATGTCAACAACAGCCCTTGGTAAGTTTGATGTGGGCTGCACAAAGCATTTGTTTTTAGAGAGATGCATGCTAAGATTTCTGGGCCTATCTCACAGCAAGTGAGAAACAGAAATGTCTCATTGCTAGACATACCTAAGAAAAGAGGTTGTATTCAGCCGGTTTGCACCGGTTCAGGCGAACCGGTTGTTACATTTTTGCGCAGTTTGGAGAACCAGCAAATTGCATCACTGGCTGGCTGCACCCATCCCTGCCCCTCCCAGTCACTCCTTATCTTGTCTGTGGCATAGCTGCTACTCTCTGGTTCCCTCACTCGCTCGCTTGCCTCAACTATGTGATCCCTGCACACAGCCTACATTTCTTCTTCAGGTATCTGCCTTCCCCGATCTCTGCTCCTCACCCAGCTGCCTCCCCCTGCCCAGGCCTATCTTTCTGCTGCCTGAACTGCTTGCCTGTGCCTTTCCCGATCTCTGAAGGCCCCCCCTCCCACCAGTGCACCCTACCTTTCTGCCTCATTTCTGCCATCCATGCCTTCCCCGATCTCTACCTTTCTGATCCCTTCCCTGATTTCCACAGGTTCCCCCCAGCACACCCTACCTTTTTGCTCCATTTCTGCCACCTGTGCCTTTCCCAATCTCTGCAGGCTCCCCACCCCAGAGCACCCAACTTTCTGCTGCCTGAACTGCCTGCCTGTGCCTTCCCCGATCTCTGTAGGGTTAGGGTTACCTAACCCTAACCCTAACCCCCAAGCACACCCTACCTTTCTGCTCCATTTCTGCTGCCTGCACCTTCCCCAATCTCTACAGGTTCCCCCCCAGCATGTCCTACCTTTCTGCTCCTTTTGCCACCTGTGCCTTCCCAGATTTCCGCAGGTTTCCCCCTAGTGCCTTTCTGCTCCCTTTGCCTTCCTTGATTTCAACTGCCTCCCCCCTCCCCCCCCCGGACTCCCTTTCTGTTCCCTTTCAGTATTGCTCTGTGAATGTACCTATGAATTTCATTCGATGACTTCTTAGATTATTTTGGACTATACCTTTTTTGTTTGTCCCCATTTTGTTGGACCCTAATCTCCCTCAGTCTTAAAAATTTACCACACTAGTGAGGTCTTTCTAGTTGCAAAGCATAATCTGAAAATATGTTTGATTATTGATAATTGATATTGATATCTTGCAAACCAGTTGTTGTACTTTTCTTAAAAGTTGAGGATTCAGTTAGCTCACCAACAATTTTCGTTGAGCTAGTTGAATTGGAAAAACAAGATGCAGAGACAATATCTTCTTTAGTTATGGAAAATTTAAATAATGTTTGGCTTACTAAGAACTACCTAGAAAACAATTTAATAGGATTTTGTTCTGATGGTGCCAGCGTTATCCTTGTGAGAAAATCTGGAGTGAGCACTAGGATAGCAAAAGAGTTTCCAAACATAATTATATGGCACTGCTTAAACCATCACCTCCAACTTGTTTTAGATGATTTGATAAAAGAAATAAAGCAAGTAAATCATTTTAAAATATTTATTCCTGTGTATGGTCCTTTAAGTATGCTGAAATTTTTGCCATTTCCACCAAATTAGATACTTTAATTGTCCATTCTTCTATAGATGGTACGTCTTCTTTCTTCCAATTCTGCGTCACCAAAAGTCTTGCTCCGTTTATTAAATTTAACATCAACTTAGTCTCTATAACAGTAAATCCATTAATAATACCCAACAAAAACAATTGAGGTATAAAACTTATCTTTTTTCTAAAGACTTTCTGCATATTCCACCATATTTTTATCCAAAAAGCTTTGATCTTTTTACAAGTCCACCACATATGATAATATGTTGCATCATCATAACCACATCTCCAACATTTTGGTTGTACGTTGGGATACATACAGGATAATTTTTTAGGGTCTAGATGCCATCTATAAAACATTTTATAAAAATTCTCTCTCAAATTTTGTGCTTGCGTAAATTTTACATTCCTAGCCCATATTCCTTCCCATGTTTCCAACATTTTTGGTGTTTGAATATTCTGAGCCCATTTTATCATGCAATCCTTAACAAGTTCTGTTTCAGAGTCAATTTCAATTAACACATTATATAATCTTTTTATATGAGCTTGACTGATCTCTAATTTGCCTTACCAAATTCTCATCAACCTGAGTTATACCAATTTTCTGATCCTCTTTCCATCTCACTTTCATCTGTTCAAATTGAAACCATGTATACACTATTTTTTCTTCTCTTAATACATTTAAATCTTTAAGTTGCAATCTATTCCCTTCCGATCTCAAAAGGTCTTTATAAGTAACTTCCCCCTGCATATACTCTATACTTATATTTTCTATTGCATGTCTTGGTACTAAGCCCACAATTATTTTCAAAGACATCTAATCAGAAATGCCCTGCTCCAGGTCTGGCAAAAAATAAAAAGAAACCATTACACCAAAATACCAAACTGGTTATCCACAATGGAGGTATTGAAATGCCCGAATTTAACCAACATAGATAAATTGATAAGGTACAAGGATCTGATAAATGAACAAGGAAATTTGAAATCCAAACAAGAACGAAAAGACCAGGGTATAGCTATAGATTGGTGGACATATATGCAAATTCAGACCAGGTATAAAAGTGACATAAAATTATATCAATTTCAAAAAGAACAGCAGGAATTAGATAGGATTTTACTAGGGACGGAAGAAAAGTTGATTAGGAAAATATACAAATACTTATTGCGATATAGAATGGAAGAGGAACTGGTTAAAGAAACAATGATAAGCTGGGCAACATTTTTTGGATATAGCATAGATTTGGAGAAATGGGAAAAACTTTGGGAAATAAATTTGAAACTGACTATGTCTGCGGCTTATAAGAAAAAACAGTACAAAATGTTTTATAGATGGAACCTTCCGCCAGCGTGACTCGCTAAGATGTTCCCAAACACATCACTGATTTGTTGGAAATGTAAAAAATCATACAGGGCATATTATCATTTATGGTAGACTTGTGCAACAGCAAAAAAGTACAGGACTAAAATTAAAAATGGCTTGAAGAGATAACTGAACATCATATAGACGGGAAACTCTATTTCTATTATTTCTATTGGGAATACACACAAAAATTATAATAAAGAAATACAATATCTAATTCTACATATTATAACTGCAGCTAGGATACCCTATGTACAAAATTGGAAAAATAATGTCATACCAAAAGAC
>JANHFM010003447.1:202425-215677 GCA_032468115.1 Grayia smithii | reverse complement strand
ATTTAAAAGATTTAAAAGAAATCCTTTTAGGTTTCACTTTCAGTGCTGTAACTCAGGCGCCATCTCACTGTCCGTTTAAGCACTTTCTATAAATTTAGAAAAAAAACTCTCCTCTTGAAAGTTGAAAAGCATAAATTTGATATTTGCGATTAGAAGATCTCTGTCTTGCTCCGTTTGCTTATTTTTCAATGTTATTTTCCGATGATTCAAGCAATGCTGGTTTCAGCATCTTGCCTGTATCTGAGAACAGATGCAGGCAGCTTCCATGATACGGAGCTCTTTCCCAACTTTCAGGGGGCTCCTCTTTCAATCCCTTGAATTTCAACAGTCCAAGGATCTGGAGGGGCACGACCTCCTCTGGGATGCTCGCTGCTTTCTCTTTTCCCGAGGGAGCAGCTTCAAGTCATGGAACAAGCAGATTTTAGCTGCTCTCCCAACTTTTATGGATCACAGAGCCGGCAGCCCATAAATTAGGCTGTCTTCGGTGCTGTCACCAAACCAGAAGTCCTCAATAATGAATTGTTATGTCAAATTATCTCTATTTTTTACTATAAGGGCTGATCAAAGGCCTTAATAAAGATATTTTATTTTACCATAAGTGATCTCAAAATTTTGGTCATAAATTGTTATGGTCATGTCGAGTCACTATGATCATTTTTACAATGGTTCTTAAGGAAATCATCATGATCATTAAGCATTAAGATCTGGTCTTATGTCTGAATTCCAAATGCTGCTTGCCAAAAATGACAAAAGACTTGCAAAACATGATCATGTGACTGTTGGACACTGCAATTATTCATAAATGCAGTCTGGTTGCCAAGTGCCTGAAATGTGATCATGTGGCGTCTGAGGTATTGTTGCAGTGGTAATTTTGAGAATGGATTGTAAGTAACTTTTTTGAGTACCTCGTAACTTTGAATGGTCATTAAGTCACCGGTTGTAAGTCAAAGACTATTTGTAATTCATAGGTGTGATAGATGTGTGACAGTGTGTATATTTATGGCGTTGCATCACTGCTACTTCAAATTTACTTTATTCCTTTCTTCTATTATTATTTCAAGGCTCTCACTATCCATGATACCAAACAATGCAAGACATGGGATTTAGGAACAAACTTCTTTGCTCGTGAAGATGATGTTCTAAATGTAAGGAACAGGTCTGTACAATGTTTAAAATATTGTGAGCAAATGTATGTTATCTATCTTGACAGTTTTTACCATTGTGTTCATGGTCTAGTCTTCTAAATTATTGCAATCCTTGTATGACTCTATCCAAGCTATATTTTTATATCTACTGAAGAATATCAATGAGATCATATTTCCAAATTGTAGGTAAAATTTATATACTACATTCTTTGATGGTGTGCAGGATGCACTTACCGTATTTTTCGATCTATAAGATGCACTTCCCCCCCAAAAAAAAGTGGATGGAAATGTCTGTGCATCTTATAGAGCAAATGTTGATGAAGCCCTGCATGCCTGCTGGTCCCCACCTTTTGGCTTCTGCCTCCCAGCAATTTGCCTCCTTTGCAAACAGCCTGGTCAGCTTCAGCACAGCTTGATTTAGCAAGAGCAACTGATTGGCGGTTGGATCGGCCTCCCCAGAGTACTGCTGATCAGCTGTTTCAGGCTGCGGGGATTGTTGCCGCCCATCGCCGCTGTCACTGCCCATCGCCATTGCCACCTATCGCCGCTTCTGTGCATCCCATTTTTCACCCTCTGTGCATCCTGTTTTTGGCCTCTGTGCACCCTATTTTGGGCCTGTTCCGGTGGCAGTGGCGGCAATCCCCGCTGCCTGGAGCAGGCTGAAAATGGGTCACGTGGACATAAAAAATGGGACGCACAGAAGCTAAAAATGGGGTATGTGGAGGTGGCGATAGATGGCAGCGGCTATGGACGGCAGTGATCCCTGTAGCCTGGACCAGCTGATTGGTATTCCGGGAGGCCAATCCAACTGCCAATCAGCTGCTCATGCTAAATCAGGCTGTGTTGAAACTGATCAGGCTGTTTGTTGTTTGCTGCAAGGAGGCAAATTGCTGGAAGGCAGAGGCAGATTTTTTTTTCTTGTTTTCGTCCTCAAAAGTTAGGTGTGTCTTATAGTCCGGAGCGTCTTATAGTGCGATGGCAGTTGCCATTGTCAATTTATAATTTCTGTTCCAGAGTTTTTGCCATTTATTTAGCTCTATGGTATGTCCAAAGTTTTTTGCCCAAACTACCATCGTTTCTTTCACATGTTCATCTTCCATTTGATACTTAACAAGTAGCTATATGTTTTCTTTATTAATTTTTCATCTGTCCGTAAAAGTATCTGTATCTGCTGTTGGCTCTTTATAAAAACCATATGTCTTTGCATCTTTCCCATATCTTGATTGTATTTGCAAGTATGGCCACCATGCTAAATCTACCCCTTGATTCTGCAATTCCTGTGTAGTTTTAAGTTCCCCTTCTTCATTTAAGATGTCTTTATATGTTACAATTTTTACCAAGTTAACAACATTTGGATGTTTCACTGCTTCCATCTCAGAAAGCCAGACTGGTATTTTCATATAGTTTTTTGTTTTGACTTTCTCCCATACTAAAACTAGTGCGTTTCTTAAATAATATCTTTGGAAATATCTATATATTTTATTCTTGTCATACCACAAAGAGGCATGCCACTCCAATTGGAGATCATGTCCCTCCTTGTTGAAATATTTAAAAAATGGATTATATATTAGATATGAGAGCAGGAGATATAATTATTTGTTGCAAATATGTCTATAGAGCTGAACTGGAAAATTTGACAGTAATTGTGATCAGGCTTACATGTCACACCTATTAATAATACAATTATTATATGCACTTCAGAGCTGAAGCAGTACAGCATCACATTGCAGAGCTGAATCCATATGTCCAAGTGATGTCATCAACTGATCCATTAAACGAAATCACTGATATTTCTTTTTTGAAACAATATCAGGTATGTGGTACCTTTTTGAAATATCTTCCATTTAATTAGCTTTGATGCCTACAATAGCCGCTCCTGTCCCAAATTCCTGCTTTGTACATGAAAATGGCAGTGAAATATTTCTGAAGGCATTTAAAACTCTGGCGATTCCTTTTGTTGCTTTTAAGGAAAAGCCAACTTAGACAGTGAGAACCTAACCTTTTCTCAGTTTTTAAAATATTTGAGAAGTTGGGTTAAGAAGGAAAAGGAGGGTAAGTATTTCTTTAAAGTTCTTTTCACAGTAATAAAAAGAAGAGGGAAAACCTCCTTTTCTCATCGGAGAATTATGTGCAAAGGATTTGGAAATGATTTGCTTTACCTGTCTAATGCAAATATAGAGCTTGTCATGCTATAATGAATGTACAGTGTGTGCATTGTGATGTGTATTTTGAAAAACACAGATTTAAAACTATATTCTGATTTATCTTAAATATGGCAGATACTATTTCTTCAGAAGGATCTTTTTTAAATGCCCGATTGAATTTAAATGATTACAGGTATGCGTTGGTGTAAGCATGTGTATGTTTATGTAGATTTGTTCATTATTTATTTATTGAATTTATATAGCCACCTATTCGCCCATGGTGACTCAAGATGGCTTACAGAATATATTATGGACTTGATTCTGCCATAAATTCCCTCAGAAAGGATAACATATGATGAAATTTGCGCTATTATGTTCATGATGCAGAAATTGTGCACACAGACTTGAATCAAATAGCATAAGCATTAAAGGGTAGAATTTGTATTTTGATGTTCCAATGTTTCAGTTGTCTTCTTGAAGTATTCTTTGATTGCTGTAAATTCTTCTGGATTCTGCTTAGTTTGGAAATTTTCATTTATATCTGACTGAATTATTTTGTGCATCATTTAGATAAGAATTAAGATAGTAAGCATGTAATTACATCACCAGGTTTCCTGATTACCCTTAGCTGGAGCCTGCTGGTCTTTTGTTTAGGACTGTCCTATATGCTTTACTGCTGCATGTTTGATATTCTGTAGGCTTATATTAAATTATATGTGGCTTCCCTTGTCCGTTGGATTTTTTAAAAGCATTTTTAGGATCAACTTTTTAAAATGGTATATTAGAACTTTCCTTAGTCAATCTTAATTGTTATGTTTGTATTATAAATAGCACATGCACAAAATTTAGGTTGTTTTTAATGTAACAAATACTATGGAAAGAGCTCAGAATAATTGAAAAAGCTATTTAGTCTCTTGACATGAGGTCAGTAGAACCAGTTTCAGTCAGAGGAGCCCCAGCCTCTAGCTCTCTTGTTACAGATTTTTTTTTGTATGCATGGTATTAGGCACTTTAATTGGTAAGAACCTCATTACAGCATAGAATCAGGTAAAAACTGTTAGTCCAAGAAATATGATGAATTATTAAAATAAAGATAAAATAAATAAAATATTTTATTTTTTTTAAATAAAATAGTTTATTGCAGAAGTGAAAAGTATGTTAATGTATATCTGATATATCTAGCTGATGACTTAGATTTTTACATCATAAACATTTATTCATATAGTAATTGAATGTTAGAAATCTTTATTTGGTGTAGATAAAAGAAACTGGATCATCTGATGAATTTGTTGGTCTATAAGTTACAGGCTATAATCAACCAGGTGTTAATCTAAGATTTGTCTTTGGACTATTTTTTTAAAAGTGTGTCATATTAACTGAGATGAAGATGTCACTGCAGAAGAAGATTAATGCTTTTTGCCATACACAGCATCCACCTATTAAGGTAATTCTTTGTATACAATTCAACTCCTTCTGTTTTTGAGTTTGGTTTTTTTTTTATATAAATTATGTTCTTCTAGTAGTATACTCTACTTGTGAGTTCCATCTCACCAAGGTTCTATCCCACCAAGTTTCGGTAATAGCAACAATATCATATGTGCCTTCATGTACTTAGACTTCAAATTCTCCTTGTTTGTTCCCTTTACTTTGAACATTAGTGTACATGGATCTGAGCCCTTTATGGCTGACCCTGTGTTTGCTTCTTGTGTCTCCTGTTTTATATCTGAGTTTCTCTTTCTTTTCACCACTTCATTCCCCAATGTCTGATTGTTGTCTTGGGGTGTATGTTTTTGGTTTGATCCTAAAAATTGGCTTCCTTCCTCATAAAGATTTAATTTAAAGCCTTTTGGATCAGCCAAGCCAGATATTTTCCAAATACATTTTTCTTGGTCCTTGTGAGGTACAACTCATTTCTTGCCAGAAGTTTTTTCTGTAAGTAATGTAAACCATAGTCCAGAAATCCTGAGTTCTTTCAATGCCAATATCTCTTGAGCCAGCAGTTTATCTCTAAAATCTTCCATTCCCATGGCCTTCTATTGGAAGTACAGATGAAAACACTACCTGTGCTCCTAATTAATTTGTTTTCCTGTCTAGTTGTTTGTAGTCCTTTGATATTTTTTCAGTCTCTTTTTTGTTGTATCATTTCTCCTTGCATGAAAGAGGGGAAAAATCAGTGGGATCTCTGTCACATCTTTGATCTGTGCACTTCGTAGACAACATATTTCCATAAATAGCCCACAAATTGCTGATTCTGTTCTTCTGAGAAGAGAATCAATAATCACCATCGCACACATTTTTCTCTTTGAGGAGCTCAGTGGATAACTCTTTTTTGTGATAGTCTGAGTTACTTTTCTTCCTGTCACTATAACACTTAATGAAGGCTCTTCTTCAAGTGTCTGTATGTTTTCTTCTAGGAGGAGGATATGAAATTGATTATTCAGCTCCAGTGGCAGGGATAGTCTTCTTTGGATTTTTGTCCTCTAAGTGACATTCCATTGCTCTTCTAGGAGTTCATTTTTTTCTGTAGTGGTTTCTCCCTTGCTGTGTTTAGTTTGTGTTTAGACTTTTGTTTTTTCTAGTAATTCCTCATTTTCACAAATGAGACTTCAGAGTGGCTAGATATGTCTACTTCCTCTACTTTTTCTTTCAGTAATGTAATCAGTTTGCACTTGTTACAGATATAATTGAAATGTCCATGGGCAGGAATGAAAACATAACACACACCTTGCAGGTCACCACTTTGCTAGCCTCTTTCTCCATCATTTTAGTTATTCTTCAGGTTGTGTAGATACAAATATTATTTATTTATTTATTTATTTGTTTGTTTGTTTGTTTGTTTGTTTGTTTGTAGACTTTATGCTTTAGATTTGCATTAGGTTAGGCATGCAGGCCACTAATCTGATCCATTGGAGAAAGGCATAGATTTCTGTAGTTCATGGTGTGAACATCTTTTCTTTCTCCAAAAATCCTTTTTGTCTATACGCAAATGCTATTAGTGACTCACTTGGTATTCACTCACATTTTGAAAAGGATCCAAATCTTGGAAATTATATCAATCTTCAAATATCTGCATCCTCAAATGAGATTTTATGAGATATTTTTTCAATTATATTTTTTATAATTTTAATGTTTAAAATGATTTTTTTATTTTATACATTTCATATTTGAATGCTATTGTCCCTAACATAAAATTTTGCTTTTGATAGTCATTTTTATTTGATTAATCTAGAAGGATTTGTTTTCCTTCTGTGTCTAAACATCTAGTCGTAACTACTCTGATAAGTGAATTGAAGCTAAAGTTGTCATCTGCAGTCCCTTGTGGAAAAAAGCAGCTAACTGTATTTAATTAGCATATTAAAAAATCTTTGGACTTTTGTAATGTGTTCACATACTCTATTGGCTTGCCTTTTTAAAAGTTAGTAGAATTAATAGCTTTTACTATTTTATTTTATTTTTTGTTCAAGCCCTTTTAAATTCACACACATTCCTATTCAAGCAAGCTAAAAGAAGCAAAAACTCTTACTTATATCTGGGGTTATAGTACAAATGTGATTAAAAGCTTTGCAAGGGTAGTTCTGAACTACAACTTGGCCAGAGAGCTAAAGAGATTAGATGAATATCTATTATTTTGTTCAAATTCTAAAAAACTTAATATAGGCCAATTATAAATCTGTATTAAATGTTAACATATTAACTTTTCTTCTTTCATCAGCAGTAGCAAAATAAAGTATTTGATGCAAGAATTGTGAAATCTAATTGTCATTACTTTGGGTCGTTCTTACAGTTTATAAGTGCAGATGTGTATGGAAAATGGGCACGTCTGTTTTGTGACTTTGGTGATGAATTTGAAGTCCTGGATACCACAGGAGAGGAACCAAAAGAAATCTTCATTTCAAATATATCTCAGGTGAGGATTTTTAAAATATTGATTTTTTTTAAAAAATATATGTTAAGTGGTTTAACTTAAATCCTTAAATTGTTCAATTCATATAGAGAGAAAGAATACAGCAGTATTATACAGATGATAATGTTGTATGCTGTGCAGTTATAGGTAGTATATCAGAATTATCTTTTATGGGAAATGTGCTTTTAGTAGTTGTATCATTCATCTGAAGATTAGATGTGGGGACGATAAAGATAAATTCAGTGCAGTACAACAGCATCCAGTACTCAAAAGTTCTTGCTTTAGGTATAATTAGATGGGCAAAGCTAAGATAAGGCCACATGTTTGATAAAGTAGTTCAGAAGGATTGCTTACTAAAGATTACCCTAAATGCTTTTGAAAATGTTTAGTATTTTTACTTTTTGAAATATTTAGCACCTAATTGTAGATTTTTGTGTACCATTTTATATTATTTAATTTTCTTCATACTATATAGTTGCAAAAATAAGTTTTTGTGTTAAGAATTTTAAGATAATTTCAGTCATTAACTATTCATTATAGTTGGAAGTCCTTGAATATTGTAAAGTGGTTTTTACTTGACAAACATTCGGTTTGGACATTCATTATGCCTCGATTATATTAAAGGTTAATTTCTCATGTGTAGTGATACAGATTGTGGATAACTTAATTAATTTGAATTAAACCTTTTCATTTGCATAGCAAATATCTTTTTTTAAAATATTCTAGGGCAGGGGTGTCAAACTCAATTTCATTGAGGGCTGTCGTGGACCTCGGGGCAGGTGGGTGGGTGAGCGTGGCCAACTGGGTGGTTGTGGTTAACTGGGTGGGCATGGCCAGCTTGATGCCACTCACTGGGTGTGGCTGAGTGGCTGTGGCTGACTGGGTGGGCCTGGCCAGTTTGACAGTACTCCCCAAGTGCACAGTAATAGATAATAACATTGCCTCAACTTTTTTATTTTTACACAGTGATGTATACTAACCATTTCTGTAACAATGAACGTATCTAATCAGCAAAACCAAAATCAGAATTTCATTGTTTCATTACAAGCACAAAATATAGAAGCGGTTTCCAAATGAAAACAAAATTACATATGTCCTTTCCTTTGACTAAAGTAACCAATTCAACCATGTCTGCTTTTTTGTTATGGAAAATAATGTTGTATTTCTGCTTGCACTTATTAATTTTTATAGACTATCATCATTTATATTATCAAAATTCACTATGCTTTGATTCTTTAAGGGAAAAAACCTTTTTTTCATCCATTTTAAAACTCTAATCTGAGCCCTATCCCTAATATTTGTAAAATAAATTAATTCTAATATAACTTTTTAAACTTTAGATACTTTCAAATTCACTTTCAATTATACTTTACAAGTGTTACTTAAGTATTATAAATGAAGGAAAAACACATTTTCAAACCTACTTTATAAACATAAAGCTATGTTAAAATTTTCTTTCAATTACATACCGTACATCAGATTCAAATCAGTACATCAAATTAGTACATCAAAATTCCTCCTAATTCCAATTAACTGATTAAATTTAAGTCACTCCTTCCAGCTTATCCTCATAGAATAAAATCTTTTTCTTCTCTGGAATGTTTAACAAGTAATTATAAACAACCTTGTTAATATCCATAAAGAAAAAGTTCCTAACTTGTCTTCCTGAAAGTTGTAAAGTTGTAAATTTTCTTGAAACTGCAGCTGGGAGGTTTATATTTAAGCCATTATCACAATAAAGAGTGGTGTCAGATATGTATTCCAAGATTGCGGTTAAGTCCTTTGCATGGTCAGCTACTTGTGAAATTGCATCACTGGTTTGGTAACTTTCTAAACATACTGATGTACTCAACTTTCTTGCAATCACTTGCAAATTTTTATAATATCTTTGGAACATAATTGATTCAGAAAAGTGAAGTGTTTTGTTTAAATATTTTTCAAACACAATTCTCTGTTTTCGCAAAACCTTCTTTTGCACTCCTCTCCCTCTTTCTATCTGCAAACACATGCACACACATGGCCACATACTCTCTCTTCCAGCAAACTCGCACAGCTACACATTCCCTCTTCCATACATTCACTCTTTTCTTCCTGCAAACACTCCCTCTTCCAGCAAACTTGCAGAGCTACACATTCCTTCTTCCATACGATCCCTATTCCACACTCTTTCTTCCGGCAAATGCATGCATGCATGCATGCATGCATGCAGTAACACACTCCCTCTTCCAGCAAGCTTGTGTGGTTACACTCTCCCTTTCCATATTACCTCTTCCACATGCTCCTTCTTTTTTCCTGGAAACATATACACACATATGGCTACATGCTCCCTCTTCCAACAAACTCAAACAGGCATATACTCCTTCTTTCTTCCAACAACAAGGAAAAATTTGCTAGCTGTGTGCATTCACTGGGAGAAAAAGGGAGGGTGTAGCTGCACAATTTTTCTTTAAGTGGGAGTATGTACCAAATGTGTCCATGTATTTATAGGCAGAAAGAGGGAATGTTGGGAAGAAAAAGTGAGTTTCCTGGAAGAGGGAGTGTGTGGCTGCATGTGTGTATGTGATTCCAGGAACAAAGAGGAAGAGTAAAAGAGGGAGTGTGTGGCTGTGTGAATTTTCTGGAAGAGGGAGTATGTGCCCCTGTGCATGCGTGCATTTACAGAAAGACGGAAGGAAGGTGAGTGTGAAAGAGAGTGTATGGCAATGTGAGTTTGCTGGAAGAGTGTTGCAGTGGTGAGATTCAGCCGATTCAGGTGAACCGATAGTAAAAATTCTGGCTGGCCCCGCCCACCCACTGGTTCCACCCCACCCAGTCACTCCTCATCTCGCCCACTCACCTGCCATTGCTAGCCTGCCTTTGGCCACCATTGCTCCCTGCCTTCTGACATGGCCCTGAGCCTGCAAGCAAGCCCCGGTTGAGTCACCTCCGGGCCAGCCTAGGCCGCCGCCACTGCAAGCCCTTTTAAGTTGACTCCCGGCTCAGCCTACCTGCCTCTGCTGCCGCAAGCCCCAATTGAGTTCCAACTCCCGGCTGGCCTAGGCTGCTGTCTCGGGGTGGATATGGTGAAGCTCAGCCATCTTTTGGACTTGGCTTTCACCATCCTTCACCCGCATTCCACCCGCCCACTTGCCCTCCTCCTCAGGTCAGGAGACATGCCAGTCCCTGGCTCTGACCTTCCCTGGGGCCTCGGCCTGCATGCTGCCCATTTACCCTCTGCCTCAGGTCAAGGGACGTGCCAGTCCCTGGCTCAGGTTTTCCCCGGGGCCTCTGCCCGCATGCTGCCCGCATGCTGCCTGCTTGCCCTCTGCCTTGCTCACCTTCTGAACGACCACCTTGTGGGGTGGGGGGGGAGGACACAGTAAGGCTCAGCTGCCTTTCGTGAGAAGTCTCCAGTTGCCAGTAGTTTTTGGTGCAAGAAGCCTCCAGTTCTGGCTGACAAAGAGTTGGAGGTTTCTTGTGCCGAAAAAGGTGGTGGCTGCAGGCTTCTCGCACCGAAAACTACAGGCCGAAAAAGAGGCCTGAAGTGCTGTCTCCCTCCTGTTCTTTGCGCCAGCCAAGCACAAGCACCCCATTGCCTGCCGGTGCTGCTCGCAGCCAGACCTGGCCAGGAGAATGGCCCACTGCTCCGGAGGATCTTGCCCAAGCACCATCTCCTCACAGAAGGCCCCAGCTCCATGAGGTGTGTGTATGTTTGCTGTGTGAATGTTTGAGGCCGAGAAGGAGGAGAAGACTTGGCCAAAATTTTCTGCGTCCCTTTGCAGGGGAGCTGCTTAGAAGGCAGCCGCCACAGTCTGTCCCTTTAAGGTACTTCGACGCAGGGAGGAGTGGGGGACCATAAAGGGACAGGACACAGGAGCTGCCTTCTGAGCAGCTCTGCTCCGAAGGGAGGCAGATAAGTTCAGACTTGGCAGGAGGGAGGGAGGAAAGAAGGGTGGGAGAGAGATATCCAATCCAACCTCTGTGGGTGTGTGTGAAAGAGGGAGAGGGAGACAGATGTGGCTTCTTAGGAGTGCATTTTGGAGACGTGTCAAGAGAAATGCTAAAAGGGCAATCAGTTTGGGATTAAATTCCAAATGAAATTAGGTCTTTAGGGTAAGGAGACATGAAGAACTTTAAACTGCAGGTTTCTAAAATCTTATTAAAAGGAATGTCTAGAGGCAGCTCTTTAACCAGCAAAAGAGATAGGGCCCCCACAATGAAGGTCTTAGCTATTTAGCTCAGAAATAACAGAATAACAGAGTTGAAAGGGACTTTGGAGGTCTTCTAGTCCAACCCCCTGCTCAGGCAGAAAAACTAAGGATGCCAAAATCTGAGTAGAGGCCTGGGAAAGGTGTCAGAATAACAGAATAACACTTAGAAGGGACCTGGGGTGGCAACCCCATACCATTTCAGAGAAATGGCTGTACAGTGTTTTCTGAAAAACTTCCAGTTATCGAGCACCCAGAACTTCTGGAGACAAGCAGTTCCACTGGTTAACTGTTCTCACTGTCAGGAAGTTTTTCCTTAGTTTTAGGTTGCTTCTCTCTTTGTTCAGTTTCCATCCATTCCTTCTTGTTTTGCCTTCTGCTTCTTTGGAAAATACATGGGCCCCTTCTTTGTGGCAGCCCCTTAAAAACCCATTGCCTATCACACTCCTGGGCAAAGCATGTAAGCCCATTTCCTCCTTTCAGTGGTCCATGAAAGTAGATCTATAGTATGTAGATAATAAAGTTGAAAAAAGGTGAACAACATTTTTACAGAACTATAGATATGTTGAAGCTGGATGTGGCAAGGAATGGCTGGGAAGGGAGCGGCCAGGCAAGGCACCTCTTGACATGAGTGACATTGAGTTGGCCCACCCAGTCACATGGCCACCCAGTTACACCCACCCAGTCACATGGCCACCTAGCCATGCCCACCTAGCCATGCACACAGAACCTGTTGTTAAATTATTTGAATCCCACCACTATGTAAGTCCCATCCAGAAACTGCTGCGATGGAGAGAAGCAGACGGCTTGAATGGCACATCTCCTCTCTTTTAAATTATTAAAACAATGTGTCTTGATTCCAGCTTCATCTTACTGCCCATATGATAAGAGTAAAACAGAATCCTCAATACTTGTCATATCAAAAAAGCTGCTAGAATTGGCTTCCTGTCTTCCTGTTTTAATAAATACAATGAAATAAAGTACTAAGAATAATAATTTAAAATTTTTTTAAATTTAAGATTTTATTTGCAAAAGATGGTATTTCTGTTTTGTTCCAATGCAAGCAAAGAACATTAAATCAAAGTCAGAAGCAATATATTTTATGAATTTATTTGTTACAATAAGAAACTACTGCAGCTAGAACAAAAGCCCTTTCCACCTTATACTTTTCCCTATATTAACAACAGATGTCTAATTTGAAATCTTCATGTGATATACAAACCTACTCAGCCCAAATAAATTAAGCTTTATTTACCTAATTTATAAAACTTCAGGGGCAGCTGCATCAGTTCTTGCTGTCATCTATACTGGAAAATTTCTTCCTGTTTCTCAAATCTCAAGAACTTTATCCATCAGTTATCATCACCACAGGTGGGTGGCACATGAATTAACAACAGGTTTGCCCAGCACCAAAAATGTGAGCACATGCGGCTTCCACATATGTGCTTTGCTCACACATGTGACTTGCACACAGTTATCTCTAATGCCCTTTCCCTATCCCTTGCTCCAGTGTGACAACACTGAAGCTCCAAGATGGTTTCAGCCAGGTCAGCTTCAGGGTTGACAAATGCATTCTAATTTAGAAATCTTTAAAACTGAAATATAGAATCTAGCGTTAAAAAGATAAAGGAGTTCCTGTGGATTTTGCTCCACTAGTCATTGCCAACTATAGCGAGCGATGCTCATCTTTGTTTCAAGTCATTGAACCAAGACTGCTGAAAAATATTTCCACAGTCCTTCACCAGCATGATATCATGGAGCCCTGTTATCTTCTCACCAGTGAGAAGATAACAGACCTATTAGATAAATAGACCTATTTATCTACTTACATTTGCATGGTTTCTAACTGCTAAATTGGCAGGAGCTGATGCG
>JANHFM010003447.1:156353-179212 GCA_032468115.1 Grayia smithii | reverse complement strand
AGAAGGGGATGACAGAGAATGAGGTGGCTGGATGGAGTCACTGAAGCAGTAGGCGTGAGCTTAAATGGACTCCAGAGAATGTTGTTAGAGGACAGGAAGGCCTGGAGGAACATTGTCCATGGGATTGTGATGGGTCAGACACAACTTCACAACTAACAACAATAACAACAAATACTGTTACTTGTTTCCTTGTTGGCAAATAAATAAATAAATAAATAAATAAATAAATAAATAAATAAATAAGAGAAATAAATAAATAAGATAATAAGAAATGAGTATGACTGCCTTCCATGGAGGTATTCATAGAAAGCCTTGTTTACAGCATTCTTTTTTCTTTTTTCCTCCTTCAATACAGGTTACCAATCCATAACCTTGTACAAATGTCTTGTTCTGTTTTACCTGCTTTGAACTTTTTTGGTGTTCCTTTTACTGCATCCACTTGGTTGGATTTATGAGAGAACAAGATGGGCTGTAGGTTCATGCCATTTACAATGGTAAGTGATGAAACCGCATTGTGTCATTTTTCTTGTGTATGAGAACAGCAGGTGAATGTTATAGTTTATGATTTCCAATTATAAATCAAATAGACTGGAGTTCTTGGTTCTCTTAATAAGGGCTGTAAAAATCACCGAAGTGTGAGGAAACTAATGTTTTTGTGGAAAGAGTTTTGAGACTACAGCTTGTCAATTTTGGGGTGACTCCATCTCTATTCTATTTAGCTTTCAAGGTAAAAAAAAAGTGTGAAAGTGTAAATGAGAGAAGTACTCAAATACTAAAGATCAAGCAAAGGATTAAAACAACAAATATCTACATGAAAAATACAGGTTTGCTGAATTTTTATGTATTAGTAGATTATAACAATACAAGGTGCTGGAATTTAGTTAACTGCGAAAGACAAGGTCCCTGGTAATCTCATGCTTTGATTTTGTTAATGTTATATCTCAAGGTTTCATTTTAATTGCTATTTACCACGTATTTACTTCAGAAACTGGATGCATCAATCAGTAGAAACTTTCTGAGAAGAATTTACCCAGAACTTTCTGAAAATTTTGGCTATCATTGATACAATGTAATCATGGCATACATAAATCTGTAGCTATTTAGCTGGTAATGCAATATTTGCATTTATTTATTTGTTTATCTAGAAAATTTATATTGCTGCCTACTCACACATGGCGACTCAAGGCGGCTTACACAGATATAAAAACACCATATAAATAATAGTAATAATAATAATAATTATTATTATTATTAGCAAAGGATGATGATTACAAATACCTAGGCATATTGGAAGCAGATAACATCTTGAATGGAAAAGTCAAAGAATCAATGCAAAAGGAATACCTCAGGAGGGTCCGCAAAATGTTAAAATCAAAGCTGAATGCTGGAAACATAATTAAAGCCATTAATACATGGGCAGTTCCAGTGATACGCTACTCACCTGGAATCATCAACTGGACTTTGGCTGAACTGGAAAACGTGGACCAGAAAACACCCAAACTTTTGAATATGTACCACGCTTTATATCCATGAAGTGACATCGACAGGTTGTACCTCCCAAGAAAAATAGGAGGCAGAGGACTATTGCAAATCCATCAAACTGTAGAAAAAGAAAAAGAAAGTTTGAATGATTATGTGAACCAAACTACAGAAAAATTGCTGCAGGCTGTGAAAATGGAGAACATTATAAAAACAACAGAAACAAAGGCAGAATATAAGGAAAAACAGCTGGATGACAGATTAAATAGATGGAAAACCAAAGCTTTGCATGGACAGCACTTGAAAAACATTGAAGGAAAATGTGATGACAACTTTACATGGGCATAGCTTAAGATGGGAAAGAAAGAAACAGAAGGTTTAATACTTGCTGCTCAAGAACAAGCACTACAAACTAATACCATGAAAGCGAAGATACAAAAATCTGCCAACAATCCAAACTGCTGACTTTGCAACAACAAAATCAAAACTGTTTCACATTTAATATGTGAATGCAGCAAAATCGCACAAACTGATTACAAAGCTAGACACGACCAAGTGTCTTAATTAATTAAAATTAATTCTCTGGTCATTATGTAAAAAACATATGACTTATCTGTATCCAAAAAGTCATGGGAACATAAAGTGGAAAAGGTTATAGAAAATGAGAAGGTGAAGATCTTGTGGGACTTTTGAATACAGATGGATCGTCATTTGAACACAACATGCCAGATATCACAGTTGTCAAAAACTGAAATGTACAATTAATTGACATCGCGGTACCAGGAGATGCCAGAGTCGAAGAAAAAGAACTGGAGAAAATCATGAAATATCGTGACCTGGCCATTGAAACTACGCGATTATGGATGAAACGTAACAGTGATACCCATTGTCATTGGAGCACTTGGTACCATGTTCAAGAATTTTATAAGATACATCAACTAATTGCAGCTTGCATAGCACCAGCGAAACTGCAAAAAACTGTGCTATTTGGAACATTGTACATCTTATGAAGATACTTGGTTGATACCTAGCAACCTGTATCAACCATTGGCACCAATCAATGGTATTTGTGATGCATTTTTGAATGTTCAGTTGACTGAGTTTCATGTTTAATGAATAAAGTAAATTAATAATAATAATAATAATAATCTGAAAAGGCAGATTTATTACTCTTCCAACTACAGCAATTATCGTATTTTTCGGAGTATAAGATGCACCTTCCCCCCCGCCCAAAAGAAGGTGAAAATCTGGATGCGTTTATACTCCGAATGTAGCCCCGCCCAGCCTCTCAAATGGAGCTTTCAGAGGCTGAAAAAAGCCTCTGAAAAAGCCTCTGAAACAGAGCTTCAGAAAAAAAGCCTCAGAAACAAAACTTTTTTTAAAAAAAGCCTCTGAAACAGGGCTTCAGAAAAAAAGTCTCCGAAACAGAGTTTCAGAAAAAAAAGCCTCAGAAACAAAGTTCAGAAAAAAAGCCTCCGAAACAGAGCTTCAGAAAAAAAGCCTCAGAAACAGAGCTTCAGAAAAAAAGCCTCTGAAGCTCTGTTTTGGAGGCTTTCAGAGGCAGAAAAAAAAAGTTTTTTCTGAAACAGTTTCAGAAGTTTCAGAGGCAGAAAAAAAAGCAAGGCGCAGAGCTCACAACCAATGAACCTGTTGCTAAAATTCACGTCTGGGAGCAGCTGATTGGGGGTATTCTGGGAAGCCGATCCACCCGCCAGTCAGCTTTTTTCTTATTTTCCTCCCCAAAACTAAGGTGCATCTTATCGGTGTGTCTTAGATTCCGAAAAATATGATAGTTGCTAAAATTAAATTCCCTCTCTTCTCTATTCCTTTTAAAACCATACCTTGACTCCAGGCTGAAGAGTAGAGGAATCAAACAACAAGGAGAGGAAATCTTTTTTCAGCTTTTTCTCTAGAACTGGAAGAAAAAAATCTCCAAAATTACTTGACTAGAGACTTGTGCCACAAAATGGAGCATGTCTTTGAACTTTAGCTTTCCATCTGACTGTCCTAGAGCCCAACTAAGACTGGAAGACTGGATTATAGGCTGCCTCCTCTGGCAGGCAGATGGAGACATGAAGCTTGCAAACACCCAGCATCCTTCATTTTGTTGAACAATTATTGGAGATGATGTTCAAGGGAAAAAGTTGCAGAAATGTTTTATATCTTTGCTTCTTTTATTCCTCTACTCTTTAGCTTGTATTTTAAGCTGTATTTTAAAAAGGATAGAAATTGGAAAGTGAGGGGGAATTTAGTTTTAGCACCTAATTTTGGGGGTGGGGGAGTCAAGTCTTCCAGCTTTTTGGTTTTTTTTTTTTAAATTGAAATGTGGTTTTCTGAGGGAAGGATGGGATTAAACAAGGGAAAAGTTTTAGGAAGCATTCCTGAAGCTGCCTTTTATGCAAGGGCTGGTTTCCCAAAATCAGGCAAGAGGCAGGAGAGCTTTGCAATCTTCTGCTGGCCAGTTGATTGAAGCAGAAAGCTCTGAAAGCCTAGGTAACTTATCCATTTTTTTGCCCCAAAATGGATGGCATCTTGGTAGGAGAAAGGGCAGGGACAGAATTAGGAAAGACAGTATTTTTCTTCCCCATTGCTTTTCCATGGCAAGACAATTATCTATGCTGCAGGCCTGCTTGCATGGTGGGGAAGGCCTAGAGAAGCCTGAAGCAGGATCTCCCTACTAGTCCTCAGGAAAGGCACTAGGGAGAGCAGGGATAGTTGTTACTTGAGGCAGTTCATTTAACATTGTCCCAATTTTCAACCCTAATGGGCAGTCTCTATTAGAGTCATACCTCAAGGACTACCTGTAGTCTGTTTTTGTTTGTTTTTCAGAGTAATTTGAAAAGTCAAGAAATGGGGGGAAAAACCTTTTAAATACAGTGTTTAGCTGGCTTTAAAGGAGTAAGAATCCTTATAACAGATGTTTTAAATAAATCTTCTGAGTTGAATATTCTCACTCTTTATTTTATCTGAATTATGCTTCCTGATACTTTCCAGGTTTTTTTTTCTTGCAATATATTTATCTTAATCAATTATAATTATTTTTTCATATATACACATACATACATATATATATATATACATACACATTGAGATTATTTCCATTCTGTAATATTAAAATACTGTTAACAAAAGGCAATAAGCAACTTTGCAATTTTTTTCATATGATTTTATATGTGTGAAAGAAATATCTAGGAAACATTATCAGTCATATTTTGATATACACAGACTCATTAAATCTGCTCTAACAAATACATTGCAAATGTATTTATAAATTATTTTGCTAGTTGATTTCCTTGTTTTGGAGTAGAGTAAGAAGTGAAATAAATTTGAAGAGTGCCTGTTTCATGCAGTTAATAATTATTGGTTTTTTTTTAATGAAATATAGGATGTATCACAAGACACTATTTTCAAGATAATTTCTGGGTTAAAGATTCAGGAGTTTCGACCTTCTAACAAAGTAAGTTCAACTGTTGAATAATATGTATCTTCTTTTTGTCTTTTTTTTCTGATTATTGCCAAGATAGTGGATGGTTGGATAGAGATAGACAGATGTTTCCCTGAAAATAAGATCTATCCAAAAATAAGCCCTAACTTGATTTTTTACATGTGCCTAATATAAGAGCTATCCCCAAAATAAGCCCTAGTTAAGACTCCGCCCACTATCACTCAGTCTGGTTGTACGAGGTGGGATGAGGGGCACGTGTAAAAATCAAGCTAGGGCAGGAGTGGGTGGTGAAGCTGTCCCACATGCCCCTACACCTGTCGCACTGCTGCCTGACTTCTTCGGCTCTTGACCAGACAGCATGTGGCTCGTTGCACTGGTGCTGCCTTTCATGCTCGCAGTGGTACAACCTGCCACATAACCTTCTGCGGTGAGTGGTGGCATCAGCATGGCAAGCCATACATCATCTGGCTGTGACTGGCTGCAAGTGGCTGAAGAAGTCAGGCAGTGGTGTGACAGGTGTCAGTGCGTGGAGGCCTGTCTGCAAGTAAGACATCCCTCGAAAATAAGACCTTATAAAGCTTATTTTGGGGCCCAGAAGAAAATATGACCGGGTCTTAATTTAGGGAAACAAGATAGATGGATGGATGGATGGTTGGATGGATGGATGGATGGATGGATGGATGGATGGATGGATGGGTGGATGGATGGATGATAGATAGGTAGGTAGGTAGGTAGGTAGATAGAATAAATGCTAGTTATCCTGAAATAAATTGTGCTGAACATAGAATGAAATAAATTGGATGGGTGTCCTTAGCAGAATTCTGGAGATAGAGAAAAAAAAAAGCACCAAAGAAAGGGAAAAGGAGATCTGAAAGCCTCACTCATTCTTTTTAGTGGCAAAATCTGTTATCCACAAAAGTTCTGCCACAGTGAGTTGGGTAAGAAACCTGAAAAACCTGAAAAAAATAGAACAGATAGAACCTCCAGGAACAACAGCTGTTATAAGGCAAGGAACAAATCTCTGACTTTTTCCTATTACAAATGGCAATTGAGATTGTAATTGTCATTGCTGAGTGATTCAATCATAAAGCGTGACATCGTGTAACCACATTACTTAGCAACAACAATCCAGTCAGTCCCAGCCACGTTATAACCACAAGAGTACTAACAGTGGCTGAGATTGGGACAAGAGGTGTGAGTTATTAAGAGTCACAGGTAAGAAATCCATAGGTATGAGTGGAGTGGGTGTGGGCAAGTACATGGCATGTATAAGCTGGGGGAAGGCTTGGAAGGCTGGCTTCAGTTTGCATCTGAGTGCAGGAAGACCAGGGGCTTGGACAGCATGGTAAAAGTGGGTGAGGATAGCAGGGTACAAGTCTAAGATGGTGGGGTGGATGACATACTGGGAGTGCAGGCCAGACATCACAGTGGGCATATAGGAAAACCAGAGAATGAATGCTGTGGCATGAACACAGGAAGGTTGGGATATGGGCAGTGTGGTGGCATGTGAATTAAAAAAGGCTAAGGGTACTTACCAGAAAGACTAGGAACATTCCTTATTATCTTCCCCATTAACTTTACTTATAGGAAGCCTGTAGAGAATGTTGTAAATGGTAATCATATATCAGTGGACATTGCAACCTTTGTAAGTGTGAGTCAGTAGCCAGAATCTAAATCATGATCACATGATTGCAGCGAAACTGTGAGGGCCACAATTTGCTGACAAATCTTGCTGTTGTGAGCCACCCATAGTTATTAAGTTAGGCAGGCATATAAGTTATACATACATACTTGTATATATATCTTTTATGTACACCGAGAGAATATGCACCAAGACAAATTCCTTATGTGTCCAATCACACTTGGCCAATAAAGAATTCTACTCTACTCTACTCTACTCTGCTCTGCTCTGCTCTGCTCTACTCTACTCTACTCTACTCTACTCTACTCTACTCTACTCTACTCTACTCTATTTAATATACATACATACATGTATATATATATTAAAAATACTGTAAACTGGTTATATTTATTTAGCCAAAAATTTTAATGCATAATTCCTTTTTGATTGATATAATAATGTTTTTTTCAAATGTTCTTTAAGTTTATACATGGTACCACTTTCCACATTTATAAAAGTCACAATGCAAGCACTTCTCAACTTTGTAACTATTCTGCTTAATAAAGGGACTTACAACTGGGGTTCAAAGTAATGGCTGTTGGAGTGCCCCTGTGATTGCGATCGGGGCTCTTGGCAACCCATCTTCACCTTACAAGTTGCCAAGCCCTCTGCGATAATTTGATCGCTATTTGCAATCTTGCTGGCTTCCTCAAAGTCAGTAGGGATACTGCCAGAGAAGCTAGCAATACACTGCTGCAGGAGTCCTTCTGGTTCTTGAGGACTGGATGAATAAAGGTCTCATACAAGGTCCCATTTCGGGACAGACATTTTCAGCCAGCCTTATTGAAAGCTGAAGGGTTGCCTGCTGGATTGAGTTTGCCCTGATGCAGAATGGCATCCGCCTTCCAAGCAGCCCTTCTATTAAGCAAAGATGCTGGTTTAAAATGTCTATGGCCAAAGCTAAGAGGCATTTTAGCCGTTGCCTAGAGTCATCTATATATGAGTTGGGCAGCTAAATAAATTTATTTAATAAATAAAATAAAAGTGTCCTAGGCTAAAATCCCTTTTTTGTTTTCATCATGGACTTTTCTAGCCAGCACATTTTTAAAGACTCTGGCTGAAAAAAGCTTTTCCACCTTTTAGAAAGATGGCTTTCGAGCCAGAAAGTTAGCAAATACAGTGTTTCTAAATGCATTGGATATACAGGCTAATACAGGCTAATGCAGTGGCCCCCAGCATTTTGGCACCAGGGTTTGGTTCCGTGGAGGGAGGTTTGTCCATCGATTGGCGGGGGTGTGGTTTTGCATGCTATGGCCTGGTGCTGATCCACAGACCTGTGGTTGCAGATTCCTGGGCTAATGTATAGTGGGGAAGGAGGTCAGTTGTGTGTGCCAGAGAATGAAAGCTCTGATTCAAAGAACTGAGCCTTCTTTCTCTAGCACAGACAGCCGGTTCCCCTCACCACCCTGAGCTAGACTAGGAAGTTCATGTGTGCAAAGAGGTACTGGCTGTCTTTGACAGAAAAAGGAAATGTATCCTGACAATATCTTGCAAATAGCATTTTGCTCTCTGAGAGGATTGATGAAAAAGATCCCTCATCGAGGATCTCTTCATTCAGCTTCACTGAGAGCAAAATTACTGTCTGAAGGAGAGACTCCACCTCTTTGGCAAGCAGCATTTTGTTCTCCAAGAGGCTGGGTAAACACTGGTTCTCCACATGGAGGGAAGGTGTCTGCCCTCTTTTTCAGCAGGTCTCATTCCATTTTCAGGCTCCATTAAGGTCAAAAATAGAGAATTACTATAGATCCGAGTCTTCCCTAAAGTTTGAATCATAATTTTGGTACTTGGTTTTTAGGCATAATCTACCAATCTGCTGCTTTTGTACTTATCTTCCCAGTCTAAGTGTTTGGTGTCAATCCCAAAATGTGTTACTTTAAATTGTACTGCAGTGAAAAATAGTATTTTCCCTGATGCTTTATTTTTATATTTTATAATAAGCAGTAATCTTTTTCTCAATTAATTTAAATAAAATATTTCTGGAATATTTATTGTTAATGTTTATAGATTGTACAAACAGATGAAGCAGTACGGAAACCAGATCCTATTCCTGTAAGCAGTGAGGATGAAAGAAATGCTCTTCTTCAATTGGAGAGTGCCATCTTGGCCAACAAAGCTACAAAAAGTTAGTATCAATTATCAGAAATATAGAAAACTGACTTTTAATCAGATTGATCCACTCAGTATATGTATACATTAAAAACAGTTATATAAAATTTACATCGATACATCAAACAATTGATAAATATATAGAAAACAGTAAGAGCTACAATGGATAAGAAAAGAGAGAGCAAAAGATTTTCAGAAAAAGGGATTTTATATGATGTTTGAATGCCAGATCAAAGGGGATTTGATTTCAGATATGGCACACAATTTAGCTTCTTTCAATAATTATTGGAGGGCAAATTCTCACTAAGAAACCTAGCACATCTTTAGTACTTGAAAGTTAATTATTAATACTGTGACAGGTGAAAGATTTCTGTTTTCCATAAAATCAGCATTGATTTGTAGTCTGGTTAAGCTCTTTCAAGGTTTTAAGGCACTCCAAATAGATTTGCTTTTATTGATTGATCAGTTAATCTTATTGCTATATAGAATGCTTTATTATATGCTTTTGTCCAAATATGGCAGCTTCAAGAATGAAGCACAGACAGTGATGTGCTGGAGACGGCTCATACTGGCTCACGAGGGGTGGGATTCAGCCAGTTCAGCCTGGTTTGGTGAATCGGATGCTAATTTTACATCTGACTCGCCGAACCAGTAGTTGCAAGGACTGGCTGGGCCCATCCACCCCTCCCAGGAGTCTCCACGGAGGCCGAATAGACCAGCCCACCATGACTACACCCACCAGCAACTGGGCAGAGAATCAGTTGCTAAAATTTTTGAATCCCTGCTTACAAGAGCTGATTTATAAAACTGTGGGAATTTTGCCAGCTGGTAGATGGCTGAGCTCAGGTACAATGACTAGCATGCTATTACCGGTAAGTTGTATTGTGGCTAATGGCTTGGTGTGATGGCACCAATGGAGTTGGCGAACTGGTTCTTAAACATTTACCAGCAC
Source organism: Grayia smithii (assembly GCA_032468115.1). NCBI lineage: Eukaryota > Metazoa > Chordata > Lepidosauria > Squamata > Grayiidae > Grayia > Grayia smithii. The sequence continues at coordinate 169,549 of JANHFM010003447.1, read as the reverse complement.
ATACTACTGCATACAGTTGTCACAGTCATTGACACACTGTATAAGAAAATTGAAACGTAGTACTCTTCCAAATTGTAAACTTGTTTTTCAATAGCTGAACAAGCTAAATTTTTATGACTATAATATGTTTTGTTAAATGCGTATTTTTGCTTTTTCTAAGACTTCAGAATGCTAAGTTTTTAACTATTCTACATTAATGAAAAAGTGGATCTGTATAGAAAAATAGATACGTTGCCTCTTGATGTGGTAGATCCTGCAATTTTGTTTATAGAGTTCTTCTTTCTGTTTTTAAAATATGGTTAATTCCAATCTATTCCTTTTTGCTGAAAGGTACCTTCATTTTATTAAATTGTCTTCTTATTCTGGAAAGAGGTTTCTGCAGCTGATTAATATTTCTAATAATTTCCCATTTTATGGCTTTTTAAATATATTAGTATAAACAAAATTTTCCTTAAGGAAAATTAAAATAAATATTTAAAATAATTGTGAATTAATAAAGAAATTTGATTTCTGATCAGGTGATTTGCAGATGAAGGAACTTAACTTTGAAAAAGATGATGACAGTAATGGCCACATAGACTTTATTACAGCAGCTTCCAATTTGCGTGCCAAAATGTATAACATCGAACCTGCAGATAGATTGAAAACAAAACGTATAGCTGGAAAAATTATCCCTGCTATTGCAACTTCTACAGCAGCTGTATCTGGCTTGGTGAGTAAGACTGCATTTTTATTCAAATACAAAAATACACAAGTTTCTAGTTCATTTATGTATGTTGCACACATCCAATGTTATTTTAGTTGTACATTGTGTTTTAAATGAAATATGTCAGTTTTCCCTGGTTTTTATTCCTTTCTTTTTCTTCTCTAGGTTGCTTTGGAATTGATCAAAGTAGTGGGTGCCTGCCCATTTCAAGCATATAAGAACTGTTTTTTCAATTTGGCCATTCCAATAATTGTCTTTACAGAAACAGCTGTAGTTAGAAAAACAGAAATAAGGTAAATTAAGATACTGAAACAGGATATATTTTGAATATGCAGTTTTTCAATGAAATCTCTGTATACATTAAGTATTAATATGCAACTGAAAAAAGTTTAATCAGCAAAGTTAATTTTTTAGAATATCACTTGCCGCCAGACAGGAAATACAAAGTGTATACAATAATATTTTGTTCTAACTTGAGAGAAAAAACAGTATTTTCTAAAATGTCCCATTGGAACATTCCCACCAAGTTATGTTCTGATAGGATAGAACTCTAAAGATTCCAAACATTCTGTATTTCATATGGAACAAAGTTCTAAGTGTTCATAGTGTTACACTGCAGGTCACAATGAAAATTTGGATTAAGAGAAATGGGTACCAATCCCAAGGTAGGAGGCATAGGGGATGTCCTTGATAGACAGTGGAAAGATCTATTACCAGACCAACTATCAGAGAAGTGCGGTTTAAGACCATTCCAAGAAATTAATTTACAAAAATGCCTGAAACAGGTTCCTCCCTCTTCATGTGAAGTTAAAGTGATGGAGTTGTCATATTCTGTTACTATAACTGTTCTATAAATCTAATACTGTCTCTGTCTTTGTCTCTCTCTCTCAGTTTCTCTCCACCTAACTAACTATCCACCTACCTATCCACCTATCCACCCACCCATCTATCTACCATAGCTGCCCATCTAGTCAATGGCTCTGGGAGGCTAATTCAATATGACTTTGGCTTCACAAACCTGCTATCACCATTCAACAAATGAAACTATTTTTTTTTCTTTGCTGTGTAACTTGAAAGCTCTACTGTAACATCAGTTTGGCAATTTCTTATTCCACAGCACTATTTTAGGGATCTACAAAAATGCTTTTCATTCTTATTTTGTAACAGAAATGGAATAACTTTCACAATCTGGGATAGATGGACTATTCATGGGAAAGATGATTTCACACTGTTGGACTTCATAAACACTGTCAAAGTAAGGTTTTTTTTAAAATAAATATACAGTAGAAATAATTGAGAGACCTGTTAATGTTCTGATAAATTTCATTAAAAGCTTTACTGCCTTTTAAGTTATTAACTATCATCAGCTGAAGTTTTTGTTTTATAATATGTGTTTAATAAAGAAGCAAAGATTATATAAAATAGATAAAAATGATCACACTGAATTGATTTTTTCCCCTTTGTTTCTGCTCAATTTTCTATGTAATACAGTTGAATTTTTTAAAATGTGTGTGTTACAGGAAAAATACGGAATTGAACCAATTATGGTTGTCCAGGGAGTCAAAATGTTGTATGTACCTGTAATGCCTGGCCACGTTAAACGATTAAAGCTGACGTAAGTTTTAACTGGACATAACTCAAATATTAGTGGGACTTCAAGTTTCTACCAAAAAATTCTGTTTTACTCTGGTTATGTTGGCAGATTTTTTTTTAAACAGATTGGTATGCTGTGTATTGTCTAGGGAACAATAGCATTTTTTGTTGTTTGTGTTACTCCTCTTAAATGTTAAGAGAAGTCAGCCTTCTTCTAGTTCCAACATTGCTTAGCATCAAACATTAGAACCTTATAAAAGTTGATATAGTCTGGTTTTCATTTCCTTTGTTTGAATGGGTGGGAAAAAGTTACCTTAGAAGAAAAAACATATGAAGAAGTTCTGGAGCTTAACTGCTATGTTCTTTGTGAGAAGAAAAAAGTTCCAGATTATTTTCAAATTCTGTGATTATTTTTTTCAAGAATTGTTGGAATAATTAATAACTAATACATGATTTATATTTTCCAGAAGTTCAGTACATTCATTACAGTGAGAATGCGATTTGATTACCTGTAAAGTTAGCTGATTTCCAACCCTAATTTACATAAAGCCTATCTGTTAGACTTAATCACCACATATGTTTAAGTTTCTAGAGATGCTGAAGTGACATGGAAGTGCAGTGCTTCTCATTTCCATTAAATCAGTAAAGCATGATTAGCTGCAGGATGAGGAAAATTTTGTTTTTAATTTTGTTGTACAAGGTACATCCCTTGAATACTCATACAACTGTTTTATACTGTCTGCTTTGAGTTCACTTGGCTGATTGTTTACAGGTAGTCTTCGACATACAATCAGAATTGAGCCCAAAATTTCTGTTGCTAAGTGAGAAAGTTGTTAAGTGAGTTTTGGCCCATTTTATGACTTTTCTTGCCATAGTTGTTAAGTTGAATCACTGCAATTGTTAAGTTAGTAACATGTTTGTTAAGTGAATCTGGCTTCCCCATTGAAGATCTCAAAAGAGGATCACATGACCCATAGCCACTACAACCTTCATAAATATGAATCAGTTGCTAAGTGTCTGAATTTTGATCACGTAACCATTGGGATGCTGCAAAAGTCATAAGTGTGAAAGCCATTGAAAAATCTAATTGTAATATCTAATGGTCACTAAATAAACTGTTGTAAGTTGAGGACTACCTGTAAGTCTCCAGGACAAGGTTTCCATTAGTACACAAACCTCTTTTGTAAATCCAGTAGAAAAATAATTATCTAGATCACTCTATTAGCTTGTCATTCCTTTTACATTTTAAACCCTCAGCCAATTTTTTTTGTAGGTCCAGTGAAACATTGTTTTCTAAATAATTCCTTTGGCCTGTCAATTGTAAATCAGCTTTCAATACCAAGCTGTCCTGCAGTCTCATTGGAACAACCATCCGAAGCACATATGGAGATCTCATATCGCTTCCTTATAAAGAGAGGCTCCAATGGTGATCTGTGAATATCAGCTCCACTTTTGCCAAGCTGTCTTCAGTTGGCAACTTCTACCTTTTCCCAAATTGCTGTAAGGGCAACTATTCTAGAAATCTCAGTTGCATATCACCTTTAAATATGCCTTTTGAGGATATCTCCTTCCACTGTAAAAACAAATACCGCACTTTTAGCTTTTTATGATAAGACTGTTTAATGAATGAATGCACATTGTTAAGCAGAGAACATGGGTTTAGTATTACTGGGAGATATAAAATTATTGTTCCACCACAGGACTGTATTCTGTCAACATCTTATTTTGTAACTGAAAAATAATGTGACATACAGCATAGACACTCAACTTTTCTTTTATACTATTTTTAAGATGTGAGTGGAAAGAATAATTCTGTTTTATATAAGGCTGCATTGATAACTGTGTTATTGAAGATATGTTTATTTCTAAAATAGGGCAGGTAATATGGTAGTTACTCAACTTATCATAATTGAGCCAAATTTTTTGTTGCTAAGTGGGATATTTGTTAACTGAGTTTTGTTCCATTGTACAACTTTTTTTGCCACAGTCGTTAAATGAATCCCTGCAGTTGTTAAGTTAGTAACACAGTTGTTAAGTGAATTTGGCTTCCCCACTGATTTTACTTGTCAGAAGATCACAAAATCACATGGCCTTGGGACACTGCAACTGTCATAAATATGAGTCAGTTACCAAGTGTCACTTGTGAAATGGAAGTTTTTGCGAGCCATTATAACTTTGATCAGTCCCTAAATGAACTGTTGTAAGTCAAGGAATATCTGCACATCTTTTTGATTTGTGATCACTGGGAATAATCATTTATAATTTTTTTCTTTAAAAATAGGAAAGAAGTAATAATAGATATGGGTGTTCTAGAAACACAAAATATAAATAAATACAAAATTATGGATCAGATCCTAGATAGAAAACACTTTCTTGTTTATTCAAGCTACTTAGATTTTAACCTTGGAAATTTTTATGTTGTCTTTACTTTCTATTTTATAGTTTGTGGTTTTGTTTTTGGATTTTTAAAAAAATGTTTTTGTGGATGTTATACTTGAATGTTGTTTAATAATCTGTGTAAGATCCTAAGAGTCCTTAGGACAGAGAGAAAATATGAAAAAAGAACTAGTACATACAAGGGCCTGGTAAAGGAAATGAGGGCAGGGGACATTAAAGGATTAGAAGGTAGAGTTTGAAGTTATCTTTTTTTGTCATCTCACACATTCTAAATCATATCATTTTATCAGGAGCTGAAATACATAGCAAGTAGAATCACTGAGTTGTTAAATTAGTAACATAGTTGTTAAGTGAATCTTTCTCATTGACTTTGCTTGTGATTACATGACCCCAGGACAATGTGATTGTTATAAATACATGCTAGTTGCTAAGTGTCCAAATTTTGATCACATGACCACTGAGATTCTGCAATAGTCGTAAATGTGAGAAACGGTCATAAGTCACTTCTTCAGTGCCATTGTAACTTTGAACTGTGACTAAACTAATGGCTGCAAGTTGACGACTATTTCAAACTACCATTTCTTATCAAAAAGCAAAATTATTCTGAAAAGTTAGAATCCCTTACCTCAGAGAAGTCAGTAAACAAATGTTGGTAGAAAAGATTAAGAATGCCCCCTAACTATTGTACAATCATAGCATATTTTTATTAACACATTTCAGATTGATTCTGATTATGCCCTTAAACTATAGAAATTATGTCTTGAATTAGTCTTCTAATTCTTCAGAAAACTTGTTTGTGATATATTTGTTACTTTTTAACTTTTCAATCATATCTTGTAGGATGCAAAAACTTGTGAAGCCAGTGGTGAATAAGAAATATGTGGATCTCACAGTGTCATTTGCTCCTGAAATAGATGGTGAAGAAGACTTGCCAGGACCACCAGTTAGATATTATTTTGCCCATGAAAATAACTGAGTAGGTCATATGAATTGAGCGTGGCACCATCTCCTTTTTATAAATGGTACTATATACAAAGCCTTAATTCAGAATTGAACAGTGGAAGATGGTGAGCTCTTCTGAGAAGTCCTACAGCAAAATAACTTGTAACATTGTAAGGAAATTTGAAGCTTGCTGGAAAATATTGCTGTTTTTTGTGGAAAAAAATAACTTATTACTATCTTCAAAAAGATCTGAAAGGCAAATACAAAATCTGCACTGAAAACAGGAGCTGAGCATTATGTGAGGTGGCAATCAAGACTGGAGAAACTGTACCACGTTCCAAATGATTTTTTCCCCTGCTGTTTTTCGCCACTGCATCGTAATCCTGAACCCATCTATCCTATAATGTTCCATTGCATATTGATCCTGTTTTCGTTGTATAAAATGCAGTTTTTTATATAAAATAGGATAAGTTATAGATAGGAAAAATTAAAGTGGTAATGTTGGTTTACTTTATACTTACACCAGAAGTAGAACATCCAAAGGAACATTATGTGAAAAATTGCAGATATTTGTATTTATTTCCTAAATATTTGATTGATCCTAATTGAAAAGACAATTAACATGCTTTTAATGAAAATATATTTTAGAGAACTTTGAAATTTGAATTTATCTGAGAGTCACATTATCCATTACTGCGCACTTGTTTTAAACCTCATCCAGTCCTAAACAAAGAAAGTGGGGTTCACTCTTTCATAATAATAAAAGGGATATATAGATGCATACCACCAATTCACTGATTTCTTTCCTACAGACTCTAACTCTTAGTGTATTATTATTGAACTACTGAGCTTGGTTAGGAAAAAACACTTAATGGATAATTGATAGAAAAGTATACTTTTAGTGCAAAAAAAAGATAAACCTTGCTAAACCTTTTTTGTGGTTGGACCCACAAGCAGCAACCCACTGTTATGTAATTAGGAGTGATTCAGATTTAATATATCCAGTTGTTGAACTGTTTTATTGCAATCTCTGGCCGAGGAGTTGAGTATTTTTATGTAAGTCCCCTAGGTTTGAAAGTTTTATATTGTTGCTATCACTTAACATGAAACTTGCAATGCTTAAGATGAAAATCAATAGGCTTAAACATACTAGAAATGTAAGTGATTATCTCCTTTGGCCACTTTTTAATGTGGTGATTCTGTAAAGTATTTGGATATAAGCATGTTTCAGCTATAATGAGTCTGATTGCAAGCAGTTTAGACATGTAAAGTTAAACATTGTTTATTAGCAGAGGATAAGAAAAATTAAGTTCAGTACTCTGCAACCAAGGTAGCTTCCAGAATGTGTGTTTCAACCCCTGAAAACCTCTGCAATAGTCATATTAGGTAGGAAATTCAGGGAATTGAAATATTCACATCTGGAGAGCACCCACAGTAAAAAACAATACCACCAGGTTTGGCTTTGTATGAAAAAGTAGTGTTACAGAAGCATAATTCATTTTTGTTTTATGTATGTAGCCTGAATAAATTGTTGCCCATTATATATTGTTCCACCACTGCTTTTATCGTCATTGTGTAGATTATAATAGCAACTTGTTCTTTGTTTCAGTAGACATTTAATGCACCAAACATTAATTATTCTGTGAGTTGAATCCATAGCAAACTTACTCCAACATTTGGAAGTTACTCTTAACATACAAAACTCTTCAGTTTTTAAATTGTATTTTGCCAAATAAATGTTTTTTAGTTTTTTAGAAACAGTTTTGGAGAAAGAAAATTACTATGTACCCAGAAAGATTTAAAAATTAAGAGACAGCAAAACAAGATATCATGCATGAAGTTATAGTAAGCAATGTATTAAAGAATTTAATTTTGTGTTTTATTTAACAATCTGGATGTGATTATGTCTTGTGCTCTCTTTCTTTGCGATTACTAATTAGCAATCAGAAGTAGCAACAAGACTGTATTTGCATAAGCAAAACTGCATTTGATGTCATACATCAGCCAGCTTGAAACTGAGGACTCTTTCCTTGCAAGCCAAGTATTATAGAAAAATACAAAAAAGGGCCATCGTCAACACAAAAATCTCCATACCTGTGGTGCAGCTACTTAATCAATCTTGAGGGTTATTTTGCTCACACAGATAATCTCAAATAGGGCTATCAATTTAAAAGAAAAATATGTATAATTATATTATCCTCCCATAGTTTGCATTATTTCTGAATTGATTTCAATACATTTTGAAGAATTATTTTTATTTGTGTATACAAAATAAAATGTATAGCATAAGCAGTTACAAAAACTGCTTTTTGTCTTTCATATTAAATAATTTGAAAAGGTAACATCAAAATGTGCATAACTTTGTCGGCATTTTGGAACATGTTGTAACATGAAAATATAACCGATGGTTTACAGTGAGAACCAGGCATGTAATTTTATTGAAATAGATAGAAATCACCCACTGTCATCAGGGGCCTAGTGTTTAGTGTTCCATCACAATACTGTTTACATTAGAATAGTAGCAGTAACAGAATAATTTATGTTTCCTCCATCCTATTTAGACTTGAACTCTCATTACCAGAAGACTATGACTTCTGTAAATATCTATTGATCGTAAAGTCATGGAGGTGTGTAGCATGGCACTATTGATTACCTATTGATGTATGTTTGTAGTTCTTTTGGAGTGTACTTCTATAGTAGCACTGTTCAAAGATATTTTGCTACCTAGAGCAAAGAAAAATACCATGTGTCCATACACATTAACACTGGCAATGCTCTCCACCATGCTTAAGACAGCAGAGAAATTAAAATGTTTCCACAGCTGCTACTTACCTAGTATCTGTTAATTGTCTCATTGCATAATGTTAGGACAGGCACCAAAAGCTTCAGTGTGGAAATTGTTACATAGTAAGAGTTAAACAGCATGACCATGTCCAACAATAGTACACAAGGTGGTAATATTGCAAGTGTTTCCAATTTTAAATGTCCATCATTACCCCACATGATGTAATTACACAGCCCCAATCCTACAAGTAGTCTTCAACTTATATCCATTTATTTAGTGAAAATTCAAAGTTGCAACAGCACTGAAAGAAGTAACTTATGACCATTTTTCACACTTGTGACCATTTCAGCATCCCCATGATCACATGATCAAAATTTGGGTGCTTGGCAACTGGCATGTATTTATAACTGCTATCATATGATCATCATTTGTAATCTTCCCAACTGGCTTCCAGCAAGCAAAGTCACTGGATGAAGCCAGATTTGTTTTAACAGCTGCACGATCGGCTTAATAAGCTCCAAGTTTCATTTAAGAATGTCATTTTTTCATTTCATTGGGAAAAAAAGATCTTAAAATGGGGCAGAACCCACGTTATACAGTGGAGATTTCGGGCTCAATTGGAAACCGAGGACTACCTGTATTCCCAAAGTGTCTGAGGAAACCAATACACTCTGGTTAATGCTGCTTAAGAGATATAAAGGGCAAATTAATATTAAACGAAAGAGCTACCAAGTTTCTTGTACCAGTTCTATCTTATTTGAACTCATTTGTATCCTGAGACAAAAAGAAATCAAACGAAGGGGCTGTTACTTTTCTTAATAGTCTCAGTATTGGCTGTTTTGAATTAAGGCTGCTTTATTCCTGTAAAGAGAACCCACCACCCTAGGAATCTCTTAAAAATAAAAACATTTCCCAAAGACAATCACCCAGGAAGCAAACAGAAAAATCCTCATTAAAATAAAACACAAGCTTTTTCTGTCTCCCTTTAACTGCTAAGGCAGGTGCCAATCAACCTTAAGGAAACTGATTCATTCATGAAGATAGTGTTGCCTATTCATAAAACTGGATCCCCATTAAAATACTGTCGATCTCTGAGAGAAGAAAAACAATTAACAGGAGACTGAAATTGATCACCCAAGGTAAGGATGCATTAGGAATACAAAATCATCTATATCTGCATACATCCTTTTAGCCTACTTGATACACAACAAAGAGAAAATTATAACTCCAATTAAGATATTTCTGTCAAACATTGCGAACATGGAGAAAAAACATCCTCACAAATACATCAACATGCTAGGAAAAAGGACTTAAAAACATAAGAACCAGTGAAATTCAAATTTTTTTACTACTGGTTCTGATGGTGTGGCTTGGTGGGCGTGGCAGGGGAAGGATACTGCAAAATCCCTATTCCTGGGGGAAGGATATTGCAAAATCTCCATTCCCAAGCCACTCTTGAACCAGTCAGAGGTGGTATTTGCCAGCTCTCTAAACTACTTAAAATTTCCACTACCGGTTCTCCAAACTACTCAAAATTTACGCTACTGGTTCTCCAGAACCTGTCAGAACCTGCTGGATTTCACCCCTGATAAGAACCCATTAGTTCATTCCAATTTGCCACCTGTCCCATGCTTTTTCTTCGCCTGCCACTTCTCTTCCAGCTTGGCATAAGAAATGGACTGGAATCAACATTCTAACCATAGAGAGGAAACATTTGATACTTAGCTTCTGCCTCAGGGATGTGGCAAAATAGATAGTTCTTACTCCTTGCATATTCTTGCATATTCTTTCCCTTGTTTCGTACCCTTTGTACAAATTATTTTGAAACCCCTTACTAGGAAACAATACATTAGAAAACTTTCCTAAGAAGGAAGAAATTCCACCAGAAAATAACCTTGTATTCCCTTTCTATTTAAGAGCCACTTTTATTGCTGGGGAAAAAAAGACATTTTCCCTAAGTGGGGAATACTTTGTCTCTGGCAATCTTATGATAGCTGGGAAAATAATGATTTAAAACACTTAAAAAGGCAGCAGGGCATAAAGCCAGGAATCCAAGTGCAGGAGCCAATCAACATGTAAAAGCGTGGCAATTTAACACTAGGTCCATGTTTTTCTTAACCGTGAAAGTCAACAGAGAAAAACCATATAACAGAATAACAGGGTTAGAAGGGACCTTGGAGATCGTCTAATTCAACCCTCTGCTTAGGCAGGAAACCCTACACCACTTCAGACAAATGGTTATCCAATATTTTCTTAAAAACTTCCAGTATTGGAGCATTCACAACTTCTGGAGGAAAGTTGTTCCACTGATTAATTGTTCTAACTGAATAATAAGAAATTTCTCCTTAGTTATAGGTTGCTTCTCTCCTTCATTAGTTTCCACCCATTGCTTCTTGTCCTATCCCCAGGTGCTTTGAGAACAGCTTGACTCTGTCTTCTTTGTGGCAGACCCTGAGATAATAGAACACTGCTATCATGTCTCCACAGTCCTTCTTTTCATTAAAACTACACATACCCAGTTCCTGCAATCGTTCTTCATATGTTTTAGCCTCCAGTCCCCTAATCATCTTTGTTGTTCTTTCTAGAGTCTCAACATCTTTTTTTACATCATGGCAACCAAAACTGGATGCAGTATTCCAAGTGTGGCTTTACTAAGGCATCATAAAGTGGTATTAACACTTCATGTGTTCTAGGCTGTTTATGCAGCCTAGAACTGTGTTGGCTTTTTTAGCAGCTGCTGCACACTGCTGGCTCATATTTAAATGGTTGTCCACTAGGATTCCAAGATCCCTCTCACAGTTACTACTGTTGAGCAAGGTACCACAGCCTTGACTGTTAGTAGGTCAGATTTTGGGGTATAGGTTGCCTGGAATAAACTTGCAGTGCTTTCTGAACTCTATCCTGGCTCCTGGTTTCTTGTGCCTGACAGAACTTGTAATGCTCACAGGATTGTAGCAATCAAGATTATTTTAACTTCTAATGGTATGTGGGAATGACCTTGGGAGATAGCAGGAAGAGCTGCAGAGTGGACAACTGTAAACATTGTCTCAGATCACAAAAGGGGAGGGGAGCATGGGAAGCATTTTAGAAGGGATCCACCTAGAGAGTTGAAATAGGTTTAAGTTTAGCAAGATTCAAGTAACGTAATCTTATAATAAATATAGAGTTACAGTTGTGATCCTTATCTGGACTACATCAAAGGGCTACCAGCCTCAGAACATCAATAAACTTACAGGCTGGAATTGGCCCTAAAGAGCAAACAGGTTTGGATCTTGGGATAGTTAATGCCATGAAAACAATGGTCTACATAATATGGTCTTGGGTTCATGACCTCCAGATATTTTCTCAGCATTCTAAATCACCACTGGCCAAAAGACTGCCTTGGCAAAGAACTGCAATCTTGCCTTTGCAAGGCAGCAGGGCTGGGAAATGAAGACCGAATGATTGTTCTGATGGCTGTTCTGAAAAGCAAACTGCACATTGGAATCTTATAAATCAACCAGCCAGTTTTGAACCTAAAACTTGAAGAAAGATACTCTAGAGTTGGGAAAGATATAAAAAAGAAGAGCAAGTGTGGCAAAGTGGCTCAGGTGTTAAATTAGGACCCGAAAGCTCCAAGTTACTTTTAGAAATGAAAGCTGTTTCTCTGGAGTTCCTCAGATCTTCCCCTCTTGGAGAGCAGAGCAATATATGGCATATTATCTGTCCCAGGTCCCTGGAAATAATCTTCTGCCTCAGGTATGTTGAAGGATGGTATCTCATCACTCATCACTCATCACTCACAAAGTCCAGGCTGTTTGCGAACATGGAATGATTGGATTGCCATCTTGTCTCCTTCCCCAGGTAACAAAATGCCTGACTGTACTCTCCCCTGGGAGTAAAGAAATCCATATTTGGAGTCCTTGATGTTCTCTGAGCTTTGTTGTTTTCTTATATACGGCACCGAGGATGTTACCTAGTCAGCTAATGAAACACCTGCAGGCAAACAACCAAACTCTGAGAGTATCAAGGACTCCACAGTTCCACTCATGAGCTATCTATATTCTCTCCTCCTGAAATCAGTATTTGATGAGAGTCTGCTGTTTTGGTTCTCTTTTTCAAATTACTATTTCAGGATGCAGAACTAACTGGTTCTGCATTGAAATAAAAATAATTCTGTTTTAACAGGGACAGACTGGCATGTGAATGCAAAATCTGTTCTTTTAATTTCACAGAAGGACAGCATTGGAATCAAACTGCCTTTGCAGAGAATAATAAATATTTCTGTAAAATATATTTCACAGAATATCATGTATATTATCTTTGATAAGCACATTGAAATCATACATAAGGTTGATGGGTGTTGTTTTGTGCCATTTGTCATCGCTTAGTGATTACATATATATTTTCTCCAGAAGAGTATTCATATGCCCCTTCTTATTTTAATAATCCTAAAACTATTTGCAGTAGCAATAAAAACACAGGTTGAAGGCGAAGGCTCATTCTCTGAGCTTGTCCAAACATAACCAGAGGCAGCACCGATCCTCAACCAATCCACGCAACCCCCACACACCAGCAGTTCACCTCCCAATGATCTTGACCTGATGTAAACTCCTTATTTATTTATTTAGTTCGATTTATATGCCACCCTTCTCCCAAAGGACTCGGGGTGGCTCACAAGCGTTAAAACGAACAATAAACAATTACCGTATTTTTTGGAGTATAAGACACACCGGAGTATTAGACGCACCTAGATTTTAGAGGTTGAAAACAAGGAAAAAAGTATTCTGAACC
>JANHFM010003447.1:21737-33411 GCA_032468115.1 Grayia smithii | reverse complement strand
TGTGTGTGTGTGTGTGTGTGTGTAAAGTGTGAAAGTTGTTTTTTGAGCTTTTTTGTAGGTCAAAAAAGGGCAAAGAAATGATGTTGACTTGGCAACGCCCATGCGGTCACCTGACCACCAAGCCACACCCACCAATTAAGCTACACCCACAGACCGGTAGCGAAATTTTTTAGATGCACCCCTGGTTTATACAGTATTTATAAATGTTCAGTGCAATTCACTTCCCAATATCATTTTATGAAAATGGGTCACAATTCTAACAGAGGGCAGTTGGAGTAAAACAGAAAATTGTGCACAAAAATCTACAATTGATGCATGCAATAAGTCTTCATTTTTTTTTTACATTAATATCTACTGTTCCATGAAATAAATGATCAGTTACTTATTCTGGATATTTCCTCATCACCCCCCCCCCCCTTTCTATATTTAGGGCATATGTTATTTGTTTGAGATGTTTGATTGAGGGGTTATTTTTAAACTAAAAAAAAAGGCTGTTACAAGTTTTCAGTGGATTTATTCATAGAACAAAGACAGACTAGAAATGTGCTTAAATATTCGCTTAGCTTTTTGGAAGGATTAATATAGTAGATATAAGAAGCATTAATTCAAATTACCAAGGCAAACATTATTATAATATGTCTCACAGATTTACAGTCCATTAAACATAGCATCCAGCAATTTGATATGGAAAGTTCATCCAACACATTCATGTTAAGGTTAAAAGGCCTAAAGGAGAAAGTAGAGGACAATGAAACATCAAAACAGAACTGGCAATGGGTCATTATAATATATGCAGCATGACTTTCTGAAATTAGCTATGTAAGAGAATAATTATTGCAACACAATATTTGTAGCATCCAATTCAACATATTGGGAAATATGGCTAAGGAAATAAAGAACTGATAAAATCTTTTTTCCCCTCTGTTCTTTTTGCAAAAGATTTTTTCCCCTCTTTCTTTTTGCAAAAGAACTGAAAATGAGATATTGGCTTTTCAATGACATTGGCTTCTCAAATATCCTGTCCAAGATTGGGATGTTACCAACAATGAGGGAGATAGGTAGATAAGAATTATGAAATATAAATAAACAAATGTGGCAATAATTATTAGCATCCTGCAGCTTCAGCAACTGAAACTCCAAGGGCTATATCATGTGATGAATAGTTGAGGGATCTAGGAATGTCTAGACCATCAAAGAGAAGGTTTGGGGATAGACATAATAGCTGTCTTCCAGTACTTGAGGAGCTATTACAAAGAAGAGGGGATTGACTTATTCTCCAAAGCACCTGAAGGCAGGAGAAGTAAAGGGTGAAAGCTTGTTAAAGAAAGATCCAACATAAGAGATTTTCTGACAGTGAGAACAATTAATCAACAGAATAGCTCTTGGGGCTGTGGGTGCCTCATAGGAGCCCCCCCCAAAGAGCAACCACTTGACTTGGGTAGTACTTCTACTACCTAAAGACTTGATAGGGAGTTAGTAGAAGGTTGAACCAGAAGAACTTCAAAGTCCCTTCCAGCTCTATTATTCTATAGTTGCAGTAGCTTCCAGGGTGCCCAAGAAACCAGTTCTGTTGTTACAATCATACTTAAATTTTGGGAGGAGATTAATTCCTTATATTCCAAATGTCTGATAACAAGCTCTATTTTAATGGCATTTCTGTACTGCAAAGTCATTAAAAGAAGGAAGGAAAAAAATGTTTACACTGAAGAACTAAAATTTTCCTTCTCTTTTGTAATAAGAGCTTTTTGTATTTCAAAATGTTCAAGAACACATATCTTTTAAGGCAGATGGAAACTTATAAGCTTTGCCATGTACAGTTCTTTGACAGTAATTATGCATGATAACCATCCTGATTTATAATAAGACAACTCATTCAGCAGCATAATCTCTTCACAGGGACATGTTACCAGTTTAACGATAAAATTAGTCTGTTGCCAGCTTTCTAAAAGGGCTGTTTTCAAAACACTTGTCCCCCCCACCGCCCAAGATGCTTCACACTGTTGCACTTTGAATACTGAAACCATCATTTAAATTCAGTTTAAATTGGCATATTCTTCCTCTTGGTATATGTTCTAAGTATGCCATAAAATTTCTGCACTCACTTTGCATGACAATTTGGGAAGATGTCATTAAAATCCACCATATTCTATTTTCACTGCTATATCTTTAATCATAGAAGGTTTGAAAATGTCACTATCATAAAGATTGTGTTCTTCTCCCTCTGAGATCATTTTTTTTCTTCACACCAAAGTTTTATTTGATGGCTTTCTGGCATATAAATCTCTTCATGAAATGCTTTCATCGATTTCTGAAATTTTCATGGAAAGCTAATTGCTGTAAAGGCAACTATAGGTAAAGTTAAAGGTTCCCGTTGCACATATGTGCTAGTCGTTCCTGACTCTAGGGGGCGATGCTCATCTCCGTTTCAAAGCCGAAGAACCAGCACTGTCTGAAGATGTCTCTGTGGTCAAGTGACCGGCATGACTAAAAACCAAAGGAACAATGACTTAACCATTTTTATCAGCTGTCAGTTTTGCCATCCCACTTTGCCCCATTGCTGATTCGCTGATGCCAGACTGCCATGAACCATTGGGTGGAGGGAGTAATTAGCAAGTAGGGAGGGAAGACAAGAAACCAAAACCACTTGGAGTGCCTGCCAGAGACATCATCCAACCAACTCCAAGGTCACAAAATGGAATGAAATGCAGGCCATTACTGGGCCAGCCAAGCAACAGAACTCTTACCAAAAAGATTTGTTTGAATCTAATTGGATACCAGGGAGATAGTCGGGATGGTGGGAGCAGGGCAGGTGTGGGTTCTACTCACCTCTACTACTGGTTCTAAAGGTGCACATGCTTCGTGCGTGGTCAGAGTGTGTGGAGTGTGCATCTGGCGCGTGTGCGTGCCAAACGGGCGCTCCTGCGCATGCGCAGCTTTTTTTAATGAAAAAACCTCAAAAAAAGCTTCCTGCGCATGCGCGCAAACGTGCTCTGTGTGCGGACCGGTAAGTACGGGCACATGTGGGGGCAGGTCCGGGATGCGTAGAACTGGTTCGGTGACGTCACAGTGTCACTGATACCTATTCGCGCAAACCGGACCGAACCAGGAGCAACCCACCACTGGAGCGGGGTGGGGAGACCTGAGAAGGGGAAAATAAGTAGGCAGCTTTCATGCTCAAACCTCAGATCTGGCTTTTCCTATCTTGTAACCTTTGGCTTTAGTAAAATATTCTTTTCATATGAATGCAGTCAAAGGCTCTTTCTTTTTAAATGACCAAGTTGGTACAAGGGTGACATGAGCTCTTTAATCCTGCAAAAATGATCTAAATTTCCCAGGAATAATTCATAATTTTCTTCTTGACCAGCCTTCTCTCTGTAACTCAGAGACTCTACCTTAGCCTCATTTTATGGCCAAACAATAGTAAAGCTGCTGAATCAAATCTTTATTGGAAGGTTTCAATCCAGGCCTGCTTATTTACTCATATTGATAATTATTTACAGATGCGTAATGTGTAACGTTGATCCATAACAATTCCAATCTTTTTTTGAAAATGATGTCTTCAACTCACTTAACATCGACTCATCAAGCATATGCATTATATGCTAGATACCTTTTTGTGAAATGTGTTAATATGATGATCCAAGATAAGGTGTTAACCCAAGAACAAATCAGCTATAAACTTGATTAATCAGGTTCTGATTATCTTGCATCTGTTGGCAGAAAAATATTTTACCCACCCAATATAAATTCTCTATCTTTATCAGCCTAAAGATAACTTTTCGATTTGATCCACATAAAAATTAAATTGTCATCTTCATTCAAAAATTGATAACTGCTCTAGTTTAGTTTAGTATGTTGTAGACCATTTCTTTAAAGATAAAATGTGTTGCCATTGGTGGTCTTTCTTAAATAAAAGGGGGGCAATTTTAATTCGCTATTATTTACTGTTTAGATTAAGTCCACAGTACAAATATTCTGAAATTTTAAATTCAGCTTCCAAATTTAGGCAATAATCCTATACCCATTCTTCTTTATTTTGATAGTGCCTCTTTCTCTACCAACCCACATTTAGGCCTTAAAAGCATTTTGCCAGATTTTTCCAGAAAAAAATAGAAAGTGATTATTTGAAAAGTAAGTTGGTTATGTACTAATCAGCATGCCCATTATCACAACAACTGGAAAATTAATGATATTTAAATTGAACACATTAGGGTTTTAAAGTTCTAGGAATTTATTTCCAGTCTATTATTGTTTGGAAGCAGCAAACTTAAGAAACTATAGCTCAGCTATAGTTAGATATGCTGGGTGTCTAGGTAACAGTTTTCTTTCTCTACCAGTCAAATTATTTAGAACTAAAATACTGAATCTCCTGCTGTATGGAGTGCAACCTTGCACTTACAAAGATAGAAACTCTTAGAAGTAACTCAGTCAAAATTTATTAGGACTATGTACTTTCTCAGCTGAAATTTGACTATATTTCTAAGGAGTCCTACATCAGAATTTGTCATCTAAAATATTGGCTAAAAAGAATTGTTGGGTCATATAGTACAGGCAGTTTTTGCAGTTAGATTACCTCTTCCTGGAAAAAAAGATGTAGCATATATTTGTCACACTACAGTTCAATCCTTTCTAATACATGGACCAGACAACGCAGAGGTCTTCAAAATTGGCAGCTTTAAGACTTGTGGACTTTAACTCCCAGAATTCTCCAGTCAGCTGAGATAAAGCCATGGTAGAAGTCCATCATTCCCTCAGTTGTCCATTGGTGGCAAGACACTAGCAAGGTATATATTACTTTAATATTTTATTATAAGCATATTAGACGGAAGGCTTAAGAATATCTCTTAATGAAAGCATCTCTGTTCATGTTTAGAGAAGGCCATCAAAGCAGATTTGTGCATCTTGTTGTGCCTGCCCCTTATTTGGCACTACATGTCAAAACCACCTACCTTAGTAAATGCAGAGTTTTGACTGAAATTGAGATTATACATTTTTTCCCCAGTGAATTGATTGGATCGGGTTTCCATGAAAGTTGGCAATTTCTGTTCAAGTTGTGACTGCTATTAGAAGACACTGAATTTTACTCATGCTCAAGCTTGGATGATTGGACTACTGATTGATTACATAAAAGATTATAGTATTTAATGTTTGTCACTGACTTGTGTACTCTAGTATGGCATTTTCTCATCTTGTTTCATTAGTGAATATGAAAATATTGCTTTCCTTTTGATCATCAATCATAAATTAATCAAATAAAAAATTACAATTATATAGATTCGTATAGCATTCTAAAATAAAACTACTAGTTTGTAGTATGTTATGTTGTGTGAAAACAGCAGCTATGCCCACAAACACCCAGAGAAGGAATGTGTCAGATCTTAAAATTGATGATTCAATGTAGCATCTTTAAATAAATATGTCAGTTGTTTACAGTGAAACTGTATACATTTTAAAAAGTTATAAAATTAGAGGTTAAGCTAGAATCATGTGGGTACAAGAAGTCAGAAGAGAAAGATTGCTTGCCACTGGGAAGGCTTAAATACAGGAATGTCATTTTTTTCTCTGTATATTGGGGAGCAGCAATGAACTCTTTCAGGGATTCACACATTTCATGATAACTAGTTGTGAGATAGCTGAGATTTAATGAAGCATCATCATCAAATGTACTGCCTTTCTAGGACCTTGGGAAGGGAACAGCATACAGCTAGGCAGAGAGAACACTGCAACTACCGGTACATTCAGTCCTACATTGGAGAACATTACAGAGAGCATAGTAATTAATAAGCATTGAAATTACAAACTTGGAAATTGCAATGGATCCTCTGTTCACAGGCAATTAACAGAAATACTTAAACCTGGGAACTCATTGTTCCTGGTCATTCTTCCTATGTGGTTCTTCACCATTTGGAATGGCTACTATTGCTGTGATGGGTATAAGTTGGGAAGGAAACCTACTTTCAATAGGTCCTTAGAAATATATGGGTTTTAATATATATGAAAACCCATCAAGCTGAACTTTCTGTCACATTCTAATCCAGTTTTTCTCCACCTTAGCAGGAAGATACTGTATGTGGTCTTCAAGAATTCCCCAGCCAGTTTTAGTCTTCTTGGTGATTCATTCATCAAATCCCAGAGATGGTAAGATATTGGGTAAAAATCCATATAAAGCCATTTTAGGTTTTGCATGTCTATGTTAGTTGAGCTGATAATTATCTAACAAGATGAGAGGTGCTAAAGGAAAGAATAAGTCAGATGCCAATCAATAAAAGCCATATAAATCCAATTTCCAATTGTGCTGTATTAGGTATGTGTGAAGTTATTGAAAAGTAGGCTGGAGACATTTGAACTGGACATATGAGAGAGCCATATTGTAGCTGGCCTAGAGTTTTAGCCTTATACATTATATCTCCTCAAATTGGGGATATAATGCTTCTTTATTTCAGAAAAAATAGGATTATTGATGTACTCTGGTTATTGTCAATGATTTAATAGCCTTTTGACAAAGTGATTTACTTTTGTCTTGCTATATTAATGATATTGTCTTACTATATTGAGAAATTCCTGCAAAATAAAAGTAGATAAGATCCAGAATCATTTACTTATATCTTTATAATTCAGGAAGAGTACTACAACATGGGTGTAAAGTCAAATAAAAAAATGTCTGTAGCTAATTCTGGGATAAGACCAGTGGTGGGATTAAATTTTTTTAACAACTGGTTCTGTGGATGTGGCTTGGTAGGCATAGCTTAGTGGTCATGGCTTGGTGGGTGTGGCTTGGTGGGGTCATGTGACTGGGTGGGCATGGCTGGGTGGGCATGGCCAACTCAGCATCACTCACGTCAGGGGGTGCCTCACCCGACCCCCTCCCTTCCCAGCCACTCATCATGCCTGTCCTCAACATATTTATAGTTCTGTAAAAATGTTCACCTTTTTTCGACGTTATTATCTGCATCTACATACAATAGATGTACTTTCATGGGCCACTGAAAGGAGGAAATAGCTCACGTTTTGCCCAAGAGTGTGATAGACAGGTCACAAAACAGGCTTTTGAGGGGCTACCACAAAGAAGAGGGAAACCACCATCCCTCTCAGGACACGGAAAGGACCCACAGACAGCAGCGCAGGCTGCCAAGAGCCCTGGGCAGCAGAGGGAAGGTGCCCAACCTGGCCATCAAACTCCCAGGGCACTGGGACCCCAAAGCTCAGCTCCACTTCCCCAAGGGGATGCCTGGCTGCACTTACCTCCTCCTCAAAGCTACTGCTGCTGTCCTTGCTCTCCTTGAGCACATTGCTCATTGTATATGCAGGAAGGTAAAGTGTGTGGGTCGGGGGAGGCCCACTCCCTCTCTATGCAAGGAGACCCGGCTTTGTAACCAGAGCATCCTCAGCAATAGGATGGGAGACCACCAGGAAAGGTCAGGAGGAGGGGACAAGGAGGGATGGTGAAAAGAGAGCAGGGCTGCGGGTGGCCAAGTGCTAAGGCAGGATTCCCTCTCATTATAATCTCCTTCCTTCCTTCCTTTTCCCTCCCCTTTTCTTTCCTTTCTTTTTTAAGCTACCAAAGGCTCCTGACAGAGACTTCCCATTTTGACCCCTCCCCCATTGTTGCTTCAGTATGGTTTTTAGCTCATATCTCCCAGACTCGTGTATGTTTGTGTGTGTGTGTTACCCCCCTTGTAGCCAGCAATGTGAAAGAGGAAAAGATCAGGAGAGGCCGGGCTGAGAAAAACAAGCATTTCAAAAAAAGAGCTTTTGTTAGCTTGCAGGCTGCAATGAGTGAGACACCTGCCCCGCCCCCTCCTGTATGCACGCACATACAACACACACACAAACACACACACACACACACACATATTCAAAGAAACTTCTGGCTGCATAGTGCAAACTAATAAAAGCTATTTTTAAAAAATGCTTGTTTTTCTCAGCCCCAAGCCTGTCCCAAAGTTTTCCTCTCCATTGTCACAGCACCAGGCTGCAAGGGGGGGAGACCTTAGGCATGTGCCGCACATACATACACACACCTGGGTTGGAGAGGTGAGCTGAGACTCACGCAGAGGTCTGTCAGGCACAGAGGCAATGACAGGGGAAGGGAATCAAAATGGGAAGCCTCTGCCCATTAAAAAGAAACAAACTTTTTTGTCCACCCTTCCCTCTATTGCCTCATGCATGATGCCAAAACGGCAGCTCTGCTTCCACCCGCCCCCCCAATGCCAGAAGCACACACTGCCTCCTTTTGCCTCCACATGCCCCCCAGAGCCTATGTGATCTCCTATTGCCCATGGCAGCTGGCAGGCATACCCTCTCCTTCCGACCTCTTCCTTCCCCCACGCAGGTAGTGATTTGGGGGCGGTCCCAGGGAAAGGCCAGCAAATGGGGACTGCGCCAATGCCACCCGTGGCCAGCCTTAGATCCATGCTGCTACTTTGGCCCCGCCCCCTGGGTGTGCACATACCAGGCCCCAAGCATGTGAGGGATGGCATTCTGGATAAAGGGCAGCACTCAGCAGTCCCCAGGGATGCCAGTCACCAGGCCCTACATGCTCTCTACCTCTTGTGTGCATGCCCAGGGGGCAGGGCCAAGGCTGCAGACCTAAGGCTGGGCCTGGGCAACGAACCAGAGAGCAGTTGGGTTACGGGCATCACTCTAGGCAAGCGGCCAAGGCAAGATAAGGAGTGGCTGGGAGGAGCCAGTTGGGGTGGGGTCAGGGCCAGCCAGTGGTGCTATCAACTGGTTTGCCAAACTAGGCAAAAAGTTAACAAGGTCCAAATTGGCTGGAGCCCATGCCCACCTCTGTGTGGGAGGCAGCTAAGGGAGGAAGACTCACCAAGCAGAGATCAACTGGGCTGCGGGGGCCGAGTTAAGGCAAGCAAGGGAACTAGAGAGCAGCAGTAGCTATGGCACAGGTGTGACTGTAGGCATCGATCAAGGTGGGTGGGGTGAGATAAGGAGTGAGGGGTGAGGTGGGACCAGCCAGAAATTTAACAACTGGTTCGGCCGAAGTGGTGCAAACTGGTTGAATCCCACCGCTGGATGAGACAAAGTCCTGATTAGCAACAAAACCCATTAACATGTTCCTTCCTTCCATGCAATCTTGTTGAGCTCCTATACAGGTCTATATCATGTCAGACAGGAAATTCTGAGAAACAAATCCAACTTTATGAAGGTATTGAGAAAGTAAATATAATAATTATTTCATGAAGGGTATCTAAAATTTCATCCAGTGCTTCTTCAAGGTGGAAGGAAGTGGTAATTTAAAAATCTATAAAATTGCAATAGGGCCAATCTATAGGAGTAGTATATTTTTCTGGCAAGCAATGCAACACTAAGGCGTGATGTAAACTTGATCAACCTGCTGTGTATCTCAGAAATTTGCTCTTTTCTTAGGATTTGCCAATCTCTAGTCAGGCTTCTAACTTTTCTAAGAATGAGTTGCCTACTGTTTGTTAATGTACTCAACAAACTAACTGGTTGATTATTGCTTGTATCAGAAATCAGATCTTTTTATTCTTTTCAGTCTACTAGAATGTTGGAAGGAAATTAAATAAAATGAAAACCTGTCTAAAACAGAAGTGCCCAGTCCATGGTCTCTGGATCAATACCAGTCTGTGACCCATTGGGAACTGGGATGTGTAAGCAGCGGGCAAGTATGCAAAGTTCCATCTGCACAAGTAGCTGGTGTGCTTGCAAAACCATCCCCTGCACACTTCCGCCACCATTGTTGCCAGTCTGCGGAACCAAAAATGTTGGGGACAGCTAGTCTAAAAGAAATGGTTTCCCTGTCCAGTCTATCCATCATCAAAATATTGTACCTGCAACTACTACTCAGGAGCAGGTGGCAGTTGTGGATAGGAGGGCCTTTGGAAAACTTTTGCATTCTACACTAGTTGTGTCCTTTCCTAAACTGGGAGACCTTTCAGGTAGTCAGTTATAGCCTAGTCACCTTATGATTGGATTATTAAAATGTGATGTATATGGGATTCTCTTTGAAGACCATTAAGAAGAGAGACACACATACCCACTCTCCCTTAACAAAATAATAGAATAACAGAGTTGGAAGGAACCTTGGAGATCTACTAGTCCAACCCCTGCTCAAGCAGGAGATCCTATAAAATTTCAAACAAATGTTGTCCAATCTTAAGATTTGATTTTGTTCCAAAGCCTAGGTCAGGAATCTCTGTTGAATATTTTTGAACATTATTCTGTTTTTTTTGTCCAGGCAATTATGCTTTTACTGTGTTTTAGATTACATATTTGAAAAATTGTATTCTGCCCAATGTCTTTTTTTGAGTTAGGTGTCAATGGTCCTACTCAGTGCATGCGGCAAAAAAGATTCCTGGGCCACTTTTTGTTTCCAAGAATATAATTTACTGAACTGATATGGAAGTAGTGAAGCCAATTTTAATAGTTTCATGTGCAAATGCCATAGTTAAACTTCGCCCTTTTCCCTGGTCCTCCCATTGTCACTTTATTCCATCCAATTAATTATGTCCAATTTGTTTGGGGATTTCTCAAAGCTGGTGACCTTGAATGCTTATATGTCTCACTGTGGAGTTGGTACTCTTGCATTCCATTTCATTCCACCCCATTCCTTTCCTCCATTGCTTCTTGTCTGGCTGGGAACAGGGTTTGCAAACCAAACCATGACAGGAAGCCTTAAAAATTCAAACAAACAGATAAAGAATGCATGCAGCTAAATACAAACTACTAGAGTACCAGAAGAAACAACATTCTCTCTCTCTCTCTCTTTTTTGGATAAAAATGGGTGAGACTTGTATTTGAACTACTTATCTTCATTTTCCAGTCCCTTCATCTTACAATGTGTACGCTCTCCTGGCTTTTTGTTTTCTCCTCTTCCTAGGCAAGAGATAGGTATGTTGCATCTATGGAA
Organism: Grayia smithii; assembly: GCA_032468115.1. NCBI lineage: Eukaryota > Metazoa > Chordata > Lepidosauria > Squamata > Grayiidae > Grayia > Grayia smithii. The sequence continues at coordinate 22,523 of JANHFM010003447.1, read as the reverse complement.
AGGAGGGCAGTAGCTCATGTAGAGTGAGCTAAGAGTTGGTAGAAATGTTCAAAGTCATTTGTAATGGAAAGCAAGGTCAGGAGCTTAGAAGAGAGAGTGCAGAGACTCAAGGCTTCTTTAATGATTCTGTCTTCTCTTGCAAACAGAAAATCTTTTAAGCTGACAAGACAAGGAGCTGCTAGGCATGCCCACACTCACAATTACTTAACCTGAGTTTTATTATTCTTTTCCTTCATATTTCTCTTTTCTGTTTTAAAAAAATACTTAAGACTGTTTTAAAACATACTATGTCTGATTACCTATGATAATCCTAGAGAGCATCTTTATATCAAATTATTACAATGTTTGGAACTGAACTAGAAATCATAGACTGAATGTTCATTGATATAAATTGAAAGCCTTAAGCTTTTACTTAGTCAAGCAATACTCAGGATCAAACTCTTCCCTTACTCTATGATTATTTAGCTTGCCATAATTTAATACCTATTATTTCAGTCAAGATAGAACAGAAACTGCAATAGAATGATAGGACTAAAACAACCACATCAAAATGCTTTCTAATCTAGCTGTATTGGACAAGAGACACAGAGAATTAGCAATAAATAAATAAATAAATCCAATGCCATGGATGCACTTTGGTGTTGATAATTTTGTGCAGTTTCTTGCTGTCCACAAGGATTTAAAAGGAGATAATTATTAATAGAATAAAAGAATAGAATAGAATTCTTTATTGGCCAAGTGTGATTGGACACACAAGGAATTTGTCTTGATGCATACTCTCTCGGT